>QLOY01001323.1:0-49287 GCA_003313965.1 Megacollybia marginata
ACAATTTGCATTTTATTTGTGCAAGAACAAGAGCATGTATAGCAAAATGAATACCACCATTAGAACCACATTGAAATTCTGCATCTGTCCATATAAAGAAGTCAAAAGTTCCCATGGTCACAGCTTGCCTTATCAGGGTATGCCTCCACTAATGGCTCCAAATGGATACCATTGAAATTCTATCCATATAAGGAAGTCAAAAGTTCCCATAGTCATAGCTTGCCTAATCTGGGCACACCTCCACTAATGGCTTTAAATGGATATCACCATTAGAACTGCATTGAAATTCTGTGTCTGGCCATATAAGAAAGTTAAAAGTTCCCACAGTTACAGCTTGCCTAATGTGGGTATAACCCATGGTGGTTTCTATTATTAATGTTTTTTGTAGCTTTTATTATTATCTTTTATTATTACTATTATTAGTGCTTTTCTATGCATTTTATTCTTGTCTGCCAAAAATAGATTGGCCATGTCCTGCCATGTTTCTGCCATGCCTGCCATGATGCCAGATGCCTGCCAATGATGCCAATGATCACATTTGCATAGTAGGACAGCCCTGCCAATTCTATTTGGGTTCTATGCAAAATAGGTATGCATATGCCTTGTGATAGCAGTCCAAAATATATGCATTAATCCTACTGAATCAGCTAGGAATGCAGCAACCTCTTGGTGGTACAAAACATAGAAGGTGTATGTTTGCCACCAGGTTCGAAGAACATTGTCATTGAGCAACGCAGTGAGTACAACTGGCACAGGTGTCCTGGCAGGAACAAGCTTGGCATGTCAGTCATTAACAGCCAGAAACATTTCCTGGTACATACCATAGGTGGGATGATTGGGTTGCCAAAAGAGAACTCACCAGTGCAAATTGACTCTTGGGAGAGGGTACTAGGGCTGAAGGATTGACCAGGTAAGTCTTTTTTAGCCATGTGCTGTAACTGAATAGCTCGCATCATATTCCATGGTAATGCATGAGGAACTCTTGAGCAGCTGCAACAAAGCATTGCTTTTTCAGAACTGTGCACTCTCAGAATATCTGACAACATTGCAAAAGCAAAACAAAGATCTCAAGGTTCAGCTGGAGACTATGAGGTACTTCTTTTATTCTTCATTCCAGTTTTTGATACGGGTATAGGTCCTGCTGGCAAGAACTCCTCGACAGGATCAATACCATCTTGATTGACAGCCCAAACAGTCCTGCCTCTACCTCTGACAAGTCAAATACAATCATTGTTCCACCTCCATCTGAATGGCCCAAGAGGGAGAATTATCCCAACATCAAGTACTGGTTTGATAAAGAATGAATCATCTAGAGACACTGATGCTTTCAACACAGTGTTGAAGCGAAAACCTGGGCATCCTAGAAAGGGTAAAGATGGTCCCTCTGCATATCCTTATCTTGAGGATATTGATGGCAGCCAATGTCTGAAGCACACCTTGCACAAGCCAACAACAAGTTCAAATCCTTGGCAGGCAGTCTATACCTGGCCAATCTAGCTCTGCCTTTGTGGAAGCGATGAACAAATAAGGCCTACAACTACATGCATCGTGAACTCTGTGCCACCTTTATTGAATTTCAGCTGTGTGATGGAGATTGGAAATGCAAAATGTGGATAGTTAAAAACTATCCAAATTGGGCTCGTAATAAGGTATTTGATGATTCAGAGCCTGTGTTAAAGAAGAGGAAGCAATTGCAATCTGTGTTGGCTAGCTTGACGAAGATGGAGGACCTCGTGTTTGAGGTGACAAGCACAGTAAGCTCTGGTTTGATTACTATTTTGTCCAGCCAGGCCCTCCTGCAGTGAACACGCTGATGACAGTAAGTATCTGCAATTGAGAGCAAGCTCTTTACTCTGATATCTGTAGCAGGATCATATTCCAATGGATGGAGTCGAGGAATATAAACTACTTTCCCCAATTAGCCCTGACCTTTCATGCAATTTTGACAATATGGTTAATTTTTCAGCAACATCTCTCAATCAAACATCTTCCGATCTGATGTCTCTTGATCTGCCTTCTCCTCCCAATCCAACATCTGCCAATTCAACATCTCCTATTCCAACATCTTCTCCCAATCTGACTTCTCTCATTCTTGATCTGCCTCCTCCCAATCCAACATCTCCCAATTCAACCTCTCCCAATCCGCCTCCTCCCAATCCAACATCTCCTCTCAATCCAACATCTCCCAATCCAACCTCTCTTGATCTGCCTCCTCCCATTCCGATGTCTGCCAATCCGACTTCTCTCATTCTGATGTCTCTCAATCCAACATCTCCCATTCTGATAATCCAACATCTCTCATTCCAACATCTCTCAATCTGCCTTCTCCTCCCAATGCGATGTCTGCCAATCCAACCTCTCCTCCCAATCCGCCTCCTCCCAATCCAACCTCTCCCATTCCGACCTCTCCTCCTGCTATGTCGACTCCTGCTATGTCTCTCACTATGTCGACTTCCACTATAACTCCTGCCACTACAAGTGCTCCCAACCTGACATTAGCCAATTTGAATTCTCTCAGTCCAATGTCTTCCATTCTGACACCAGTGAATCTAACAGCTCTGTCTCCTCCAGTTATCCCTTCTATTGCAGCACCCTCTCCTCCCAGGCCCACTACGTCCTCTCTGCTCATGTTGAGTCACATTGCAATGCAAGATCCTCTGTACATGTTCTTGTTTTGTCTTTCTCTTACTGACCATCTATAGTGAACATGATGAATTGTACAGTTACATGGACAGCTGTGTGTCACAACTACCAGCCTCTGTTAACAAAGCCACTAGACTAGAGGCCTTGGATTCTTTGGATAGTAGTTATTCAGGAAGGGTAGTGGTCATCGGACAGTGTGTATTTTGACTGCTGACAGCCGTGAGGCTACTGCAACAACTGAAAGGTAAGTAAGTATCTACTTATATATCAGACCGTATGCTAAGCAGTTGAAAAGGGGTTTCACTATGCAAGATTTCATTGCCCTCAAGCTTGCAACTGGTTAAATTAGATTTTGATGAGTTCTTCAAGAGGGCTTCAGAGGACCAATGCAATGTGAGTATCGCATGGCCGGATTGTAAACAGTGCTCATCCATTGGAAACAGAACTGGACCCAATGTGTAAAGAACATCAAGAAACAGGTATGTATGTTGTTTGCTAACACACACGGCTTCTTATTGTTTCCTTAGAAAGCTCACGTCTATCAAGACATGAAGCAAGCAACAAAATCAGCATCAACCATAGGAGAGATTGGGTAGTATAATAGAGTGCCATCTGAGGGCATCAGTATTGTTATGTTTTTTATTGTATTGTGCATCAGTTTCTGTATGTATTGACATGCAATTCGAGAGCTATCTCTATCTGTTTCTATCTGTATATTAATTGAGTATCTAGCTATGTTTTAATACGACTGTATACAGCTGTGGCATCTGTTTTTTGGACAATGTTAAGTTTACTTATGTTTCATCCATAAATAACATATTTAAATGTGTCTAAACCCACCAACACATACAGACTTTTCACTGGGCCTAAGTGATCATGGGCAGTCTATTAAGAGAAAATGAACAAGAGTTAAAGCAATGGTAAAATCACTTAAGAGATAACATACCTTGAGATCTCGAATAGTATGAGTGATAACATCCCCATAGAAAGAGTCCCTGGAGGTATTCCAAAGTATCAGAGATATCGCACAAGGCCAAGTTGATGGCAGCAGGGTACTCAGAAATCTGACAAATGATAGTGAGAGCAAACATGAAAAGAAAAGAAAGAACGATAATGACCACAGTCCACCCACCACCCTTATATATTAATTATTACAGTGGGCAAGAAATTTCTACCTAAAAGATATAACCAAAGTCTTAAGAACACCTGAATCATAAAGAGGACTGAGGATAGTCAGTATCTTTAGTAAGGGAGAGTGGTGGCAGAAATTCTTAAGGACTAAATCAAGTTAATCAGAGCCCAACAAATAGGTCAAGGAGTCACTTAGGGCTTAGTAACCAAGGACACAGAACTGGCCACCCTAAGCGATGAGGATCAGGCACAAGGAAGTATGCTAGGATCCTCACTAAATGAAGGAAGCCCTAAGGAAAAGGAAGTATCCTTAGGGTGATGTAAATTGAACACACCGGTTTTGCGGCTAAGCTTATAAACTGGCAATGTTACCACCATAAGTTTGACTAGAGAGTCGAGATGTGTCTATTAACTCGTCTATAGTCTGGCATTACTTCTAGACTTAGTGACTGAGTACATGTCTAAACTTGGAAACTCATTTGTGGTCGTCTTTGCTCAAGACTAGACTGTATACTGAGTTCGGTTATACTTAAACATGGCTAGTATAGTGAATTAGTGTTATTGATGATCCTAGACGAGTTGAACTCTCAGGAATTCGTGTCTAGTATGTACTACAGCTATGGTTTGCGATGATCATGTGATTGAGTCTAGGGGAAGGGAGGAAAGAAAGTCAAAAGGTGTTCTCTAGACTACCGGAAACACCTGATCCAGCATTGCATTCGTCACTGTTGGTGTACTGCATGGTCCACTGAGTCATCTAGAGTTGGGAGAGTGCTTAAAAAACAGGACTAGGAAAGTCACAGTATCGGATAGGCTGATTGCAAGGCACCTGAGGCTGAGTAAAAGCATTTCAAAGCAGTGTCTGGAATGCAGATCCATGTGGTCACAGTACTAGAACCGCTATGCCCGGGTACAGCCATACATCAAAAATAGGGGTAGGTGGCACAGCATATGGCAACCACCCTCAGAGATCCTTCATTTCTGATTCATCTACTATTTATCGGACCGTATACATGCATGGCCAGGTACATACAATCTTGATTCATGTCTCTAAAGCTATATATAAGGATGTCTAGGACTCGTAGTATCACTAGATAACCATCCCTTGCCTACTATTTGTACTTGGCTTGGTGTTAAACAATTGGGTTTTGTTTGGTTCATCTCTAGTGTGAGATTGACATGTTGTGATTTGAGTTTTGGGATTTACAAGTTGTGATTTTGAGGTGTTGATTTAGTTGGTTTTGCACTCGTTGGTGCATTCTTTTGTGTCAGATATCGTTATCCACTGTTTCTAGAAGTTAGACAACTTCTCTAGAAGTCCGAAAACCTATACTAGTCTGAAATAGACAAAGTTCCAAAGCATACACCTGCTTGAGACACTTCTCTAGAATAAACTAAAAGCATAACTCACAACTATTGGGATATCAAAAGACAACTAGTGCATGTTGTTTGTAGTGTGTTATGTGGTTTAGAGGCTTTGTTCTAGACGCCTTAGATCACAGATCGTTCCCTAGACATCATGTCAACAGTTCCACTTGTGTGCACCGCCACCCTGAGCATCCCTATCACTGGTCTCTTAGTGTTACGAACAGAATTTATCCATTAGTTTCTTTTTCTTTTTCTTTTTATTTCATTTCATTTTGTATTCATTTTCCATCTTATTTCCAGCTTATTCCTATCTCTTATCTTCTATTTCCACATTGTCTCCATTTAGTCAGTCTTTCTCATCATTTCATATCTATATCTCTCTCTATCTCCATTAATAGTACCTATCCATTGTCTTGGTTCTTATCTTTCAGGCTTACCTTTCTAGTTCTGGCTTCTTTTCATATATCATTCATGTTCCAGCCATTCCTATTGTCTTCTCTTATGCTCCGTCCATATCTATTAGTCAGGATGCTTATCTATAGCTGTGTATATAAGTAGGGGTACTATTGATGTATTCCCTTAGTCTTGATATTAGTCTTTTCTCCCACTTCTACCACTCAGAGTGTCCTCTAAGTGCAAGATCTCTTCAGTTATCATCCTGGAGGCGTGCTAGGTTCATGATAGAGTCCCCAAAGGCAGCAGGTTATATTATATAAGATGTGGTTCTAGTGGATGCCTGACACTTAGAAAGTAAGGAATACAATCTGGTATCAAAACCAGCAGTCTTTCAGACTTCTAAATAAAGACAGGGTACACCTGCAGAAAGGTCATGTGACTTTTGCAAAGGAACAAAAGAAAATGCAAGCAAAGTTCACTTGCAAAGATAAACTTAAAGAATTTTCACTAAGTTCACATTTAGGGCAGGGGAATTTGAGGAAAACAGTTTAAGAGAATACAAAACAAAAACAACGACTCTAAGAAATACAGAAAGATAAAATAAAGACATTTTATTGGAGTCCACTGTTTTTTTAACAGTGGACTAAGACAAAAGAGCAACCCTTTAAGAGGAAGTTGCTTTGACACATGTGAAAACTGTTATGCTACAACTGCAAAGGCACAGTTTCAAAACCATTTGCAGAAGGCCAACATGAGCAGCACAGACAAAAATTAGGAGTCAACCTTAGCTGACTCCCCCTGAACAGTCTCGGACCCTGACACAGACATTGCACAACCCTTGTCCCCAGCTGGCATAGACTCTTCAGCTGGAAGGACTTTAGGAGCAGTAGCCAACTCCAACCCCTTGAGAAGACAAGACTTGGCAAAGAAAGCACCAAGAGGGATTTTGCAACAGTTGCAGAGGTGAGCAACCAATTGAGCAATAAGGAGGGTGGCCTCATCATCCTAGAAAAGAGCTTCAACATATTTGGCACTGTGGTCACAATGCATTTTATCAAAGATCTGAGTGAGCTCACAGGTGTCAGACTCAATGCTTTCATGGGCAGAGTGAGTCATCACTTTGAGGTGCTTGAAGAACTCTAAAGGCACTGGATGAAGGGGGTGACTCCTAGGAAACAAGAAGACAATTTAGAAACTGAACAGAAGTAAGAAAAGGCCATACCTTGGGGGCTGTGTAAGCTGCAATGAAACTCCACTTTGCTGGAGATCAACAGCTCCTCAGTGGAGATGCTGTGTTGGCAACTGATGACATTGCCCTTCTGGCACCCATAGCAGGGTTCATTCCCAAGAACGTGATAGACACTGTGAGTCACATTATTATGGCATTGGTAGGCTAGAAGGAAACAGAAAAGTAAGCAAAGAGCAAAAAGGCCCTAATAAAAGCAAAAACTTACACCTCAAGTGTCTAAGAGCTCTTCAGCCTTCTCTGCCATGATTGGAATGAGATTAGGAGGGTCCATTGAAAAAACACAGGAGCCAAAGAACTCCAGTGACTCTGACAACCTTTTACTGCAGACCGTTTATTCTCCAACTAAAAGGAGCCAGTTAGAAAATATAAGCATAAGAAGAAGATGAAACGAACTGGCTTTCCAGAACTGTTGACAAGGATTGTTGCAGATAAACAACTGTGATAAGCAAAGTGGCGAGTGAGCTTAGGGAGCTTGTTAGCAGCACCCTTGAGGTCCTTGAGGTCCTTGGGGTCCTTGGAAGTCTTGAGGTCTTTAAGGGCTTTGGCCTCTGCTGCAGCATGAAGATCTTTGGTGGCCTTCGAATCAAAAGTAGGCTTTAACCCTCTGGAAGGTTTGCCAACCTTGAGGACAGAGACAGAGCCATCAGACTCACCACCCTCTATGTTGTCCTCTTGACCAGAAAGATCTGAGAAAACATAAGTAAAGTCAAAGAAAAGCAATAAGGAAAAAAAATCTCTATACCTTTCTCTTCAGCTTGACAGGCAGAAGCAGCCCCATGACTTGTAAGGGTACAAGCACATTTCACAGGCTTAGACCCCTCTGCCACTGGAAGTCCTAAATAGAAGGGGGTGACTGGTTAGAATAATATAAGAGTTTTAAAACAAGCACATAGGGGAGAGTTGACAACCCATGGGCACTTTAGAGCCTTTACAAATGCCATAGGGTTCCCAGCACAAACATGAGTACTGGCAGAGGACTCAGTAACTGAAGCTTTAAGCACTGGAGGATCATTGACATATGGGTTCAGGGCTTTTAGGCGAGTCCTGTTGGGGAAGCCATCCTTCAAAAGATAAACAGTTAAAGAGGTGATATGTATCTTGCTGATAGAAGCGAGCCAAGTCCACATAGGACTGTCCAACTTCTCAAACTTGCAAGCAAACAAAAATGGTGCCCAGGAAAGAGTCCAGGAAGTCGGATTGGGCTTTGCTAGGATGATTGGGTAGTTCTTGCTGGAGGATAAATCAGCAAAAGGAGGAAATGGCAAAAGGAAATGTGAACCCAAAGGGTGTCAATTTCCTTGCCTAGCTGATGAATTAGTGTTTAAGAGCCCTCCCTCCTGAAAGACCTTGAGATGGTTAATAACAAACTGTTTATACCTGTTATACAATAATGGTGGGGCTGACAACTGCTAAGGCAGGGAGTCAGCACCTGGAGAAGTGTAAGAACCAAAAAGAAAATTACTTACCATGGCCACGCCAGTTGGTTTGGCTTTAGCAACCATGGGGAGACAGAATTTAGCAAGTAGAAGTAGAAAAGATGTCTGTTAATGGTTGTGGTTGAAGGTTGAACAATAGATAAACATGGCCAAATTGTTAGAGTTGTATTTATACCTGACAGGATAAGGTTCAGCCTAAATAAAGGTGTGTAGTTAGGTCAGCCAACTTAGGAATATGGTTAGGGACTTACCAGAATGGCAGGACCTGCTCAAGGGTTAGTGTGATGTGTCACATCACTAATTAAGTTACAGAACCCGACCTGCCAACTGCCACAATTTTAAATAAGGGTGCCAAGTTACTGGCATCCTCAGAACCAGTTAATAACTGAGGTCCTGTGCACTTAGGGCAACCAATCAAGCACAAAGATGCTCTAAGTCATGATACCTAATCTGAGAATGTCAAGCAAGTAAAATCAAAGTAATGATCTAAGAAAATAAGAGACTGTGGACAGTCAATCTTTAGTAAGGGGGAGATAATAAGACTGCTAGGTGGCAAAGGCTAGAAATCTTTTGAAATGCCTCCTAAGGCAAATTCCAGGCATCTCCTAAATAAGAGGAAGACCCTCTAAGAGATACACCTATAGGTTAGAGGATACCCCATGTCATAAGAGACATGTGGTGTTGCTTACAGAGTATATCACTCCAGCAGACAGTCAAACTAAAGTTAAGACAAATTGACTTGGGCTTAGAGCTCATTCAATTGTATCTAATTTACTCACCATTACCTTGACCACAATCTACACTATATCAAAAGTTCTAAACCAGAAGTTAGCCAGCCTCTGGTATTGAAGTCCTATCTCTTAGAACAGGATCAGTGATGTCTTAGGACAACAGATTTGCTTAGGGAAGTGATCAATCAGGTACAATGCTGGCAGTGCAACGTCACTGTTATGTGGGAGTTGCAAGAGAGTTATAACCTTTAAAGAGACAGTTAAGGACCCTTAAAGAACCTGTCAGGATCATCTGAGAGATGGGTCCTGTTCTAGGGGGCACACAATAAGACTGCCTACTAAGTTGTCTTAGAGACACACATATGACATTGTCAGTCACTTAAGGAAGGATCAATGTGTCATGCTAGGATTACTCAACTAGTTTGACCAATATCTATGGCATGGCACTCCTATGGCAGTAAAAGGATGAGGAATCAGGATGGCATATATATGTACAAGTCAGGTGTTTTAGAAGGTTTAAGGAGTATAAAACTGGGAGGAAATGAAGGAAAGAAAGCAGAATACAGATGAAGACAGAACAGTGTGTATTTCGCAGGTACTAATACTACCTTGTATTCTGAACATAGCTCTAATCACACAAGAAATTGCTATGTCTAAGACTAACTAGTACCACTTAGGAAATATTTGCATTGCAGAATGTCCCTGCTTAATTGCCTAGGACATCATCAACTTGTAGCTTAGGTGAAACCTAGTACTGCCTAAGGGCCAGAACAGTTCTGTTAGTTGCCATAGTAAACTTGCATGTGAGTCACCAACTTAGTACCTCCTCCTCTCTCATATCCTCAGGCCACACTCGTTGCTGTCAAACTTAGTACCACCTAAAAGCCAGAAAAGTTCCTTTACACTTGCCACCACTCACCCTAAGGAGTCATTCTCCTGAGCACACCCAAGTCTGTGGTCTAGAACTCTGGCACCTGAGTCAAAGTCTCCACTTGTTCTAATGAACACCCTCTTTCATTGTTTCATACAGTGATCTTTGAGATCTTCTAATTGGAGTCTCACCTGCAACACTTAGGTCTTACCTAACGAGGAATGTTTAGTCACCTGAAGACCATTTGATTGGAGTCTGCCCTAAACCAGTGACTTTCTACTCACTTTTGCATAGTTATACCACTCATGTACTTACAAGGGGATAGAACATCTCTGTTACTTAAAAGAAGCATCAGGGCAGTACTTACTTTGAGTGTTGGGTTGTTGGTTGTGGTTTAGTTACCTCACCTCCTTCTTTGTTCTTTGTAGTGTAGTCAGCTCACCTTTTCTGTCTCACATGGTGAGGTTCCCTTTCATCATGTGATTTGAGACTTGATTTGAGAAATTGTCTTGATTTTGCATATGTCTTGACTTGGATTTGTCTTTTGATTAACTTTTGTGTTGAACTTTATGATAAATTGTGATTGTCTGTTTGCAAATTTGTGTGATATATGTTCCCGGCCTCTATCATACACCCTCAGTGTCTAAACACACTTCTGGTCTATAGGAAATATGTTTGTCATGTTTTCTAGAAAATCAGTACAACTTAAAATAAAAGCCTTCTATTGATATAGAAACCTCATAAAGCTCTCCTTCTGACCTCACAAAACTTGGAATATCAAAGTGGTTGTGTATGTATTAGAAGTGTCTTGTTGTCCACAGTGCTCATTTGCAGGCTTTCTAGATATATCAGTCTCACCCCATGCACTAGCATGTTCCTCATCAGCAATTCTGAATATCTTCTCAGATGTCACAAGTTCAAACCTAAAATGCATTGTCTCTCAAGTAACTTTTGTCTAAGTTCCTTGAGAAGCTCTTCTCCAAAACAAAATTTGTATAACAGAGTTGGTTCAAAAACAGAAGGTGATGACCCTCTAGAGTTAGGTTCACTAAGATTTTTGTCTCCCAGTGATAATGCAGGTGATGGTGGTGGAGGTAGAGGTACAGTTCCCTTCTGAGCATGATGCTGATTCAATGTTCCTACCACCTGTTCACAATGTAACAAGTCTTCTAGATTTCTCTGAGCTGTTTTCTTCTGAGCTGCAGCTACTCTTTGATCTTTTCACTATCTTGGATGAAAAGGATCTTTGCTAGAGTTGTCTTTGATTTGTTCCCAAATAGAAAGATAGGAGCTACTCCTCCTGATGTGCTTCTAGTAGTATGATAAGTACCTTTTGGTTTCTCTAGTGCTTTTGGCTTTAGAGCAATGATGAAGTTTTATAAAACTTTTCAAACCTAAATTTCTTTTGAGTCTAATTTTCAACACAATGCCAACACACAAAATCTGTTCTTGACACTTTCCTTTTATAAGAGCCTCACTGGGGCAGCCAGATGATAGGGATGCTCAGGGTGGCAGTGCACTGGAGCAGAACTGTTGACACAATGCTGAGGGGAGATCTGTGATCTAAGGCATCTAAACAAAGCCTCTAAACTACAAAACACACCACAAACATGCACTAGTTGTCTTTTACTATCCCAAGGAGTATGAGTTATGCTCTTTGTTTATTCTAGAGAAGTGTCTCAAGCAGGTATATGCTTCAGAACTTTGTCTATTTCAGACTTCTAGAGAAGTTGTCTAACAGTGGACTATGATATCCAACACAAAATAATGCACCAACAGATGCAAAACCAACTTTAACTCAAAATCCAAACTCAAAACAACTTGTAAATCCAAAACTCAAATCACAAACACACTAAAGATGAACCAAACAAAACCCAATTGTTTAACACCAAGCCAAATACAAATAGTAAGCAAAAGGCAGTTATCTAGTGGTACTACGAATCCTAGATGTCCTTATATACAGTTCTAGAGATATAAATATAGATGAATCAAGATTATATATACCTGGCCATGCATGTATACAGTCTGATAAATAATAGATGAATCAGAAAAAAAACTAGAAAGAGATCTCTGAGGGTGGTTGCTATATGCTGCACCACCTACCCCTATTTTTGAAGTATGGCTGTACCCAGGCATAGTGGTTCTAGTACTGCAACCACATTCCAGACACTGCTTTGAAACACTTTTACTAAGCCTCAGGTGCCTTGCAATTGGCCTATCCGATACCATGACATCCCTAGTCCTGTTCTCCCAACTCTAGATGACTCAGTGGACCATGCAGTGAACCAACACTGACAAATGTGATACTGGATCAAGTTTTTGGTAGTCTAGAGGACACCTCTTGTCTTTCTTTCCTCCCTTCCCCTAGACTCAATCACATGACTATCGCCAATCATAGCCGTAGTACAGTTCTTAACACTAGACATGAATTCCTGAGAGTTCAACTTGTCTAGGATCATCAATGACACTAATCAACTATACTAGCCATGTTTAAGTATAACTGAACTCAGTATACAGTCTAGTCTCAGACAAAGACAACTGCAAACAAGTTTCCAGGTCTAGATGTGTACTCAGTCACCAAGTCTAGATATAACACCAGACTATAGATGAGTTAATAGGCACATCTCAACTCTCTAGTCAAACTTATGGTGGTAACATTGCCAGTTTATAAGCTTAGCTGCAAAACTGGCATATCACTACTATGCCTGGAAACAGCCATACCTCAAAAATAGAGGTAGGTGATGCAGTATATGGCAACCACCCTCAGAGATCCCTTTCTAGTTTTCTTTCTGATACATCTATTATTTATTGGACCATATACATGCATGGCCAGGTACATACAATCTCGATTCATCTATATCTATATGTTTTATACAGTATATAAGGACATCTAGGACTCATAGTACCACTAGATAACCACCCTTGCCTATCATTTGCATTTGGCTGATTAGGTTTTGTTTGGTTCATCTCTAGTGTGAGATTGACATATTGTGATTTGAGTTTTGGGATTTACAAGTTGTGATTTTGAAGTTTGGATTTGGATTTTGAGTTAAAAGTTGGTTTTGCATCTGTTGGTGCATTGTTTTGTGTTAGATATAGTAATCCGCTGTTTCTAGAAGTCAAACAACTACTCTAGAAGTTCAAAAACTCTTACTAGTCTGAAATAGACAAAGTTTCAAAGCATTTACCTGCTTGAGACACTTCTCTAGTTTAACAAAGAGTATAACTCACACCTCTTGGGATATCAAAAGACAACTAGTGCATGTTGTTTGTGATGTGTTTTGTAGTTTAGTGGCTTTGCTTAGACACCTTAGATTGCAGATCTCTCCTCATCATCACATTGACAGTTCCACTCAAGTGCACTGCCACCCCAAGCATCCCTATCACCATCATTGTTGGAATCTGACTTTGAGTGCTGATTTGATGGGTTGGAGGATTCTATGTTGGGGTGTGAAGTTTAGAATTAAGGGTTCTTCTTTGATGGGGATGGGAACTCTGGTGATAGTTCTTCGATAAGAGGTCATGGCATTGGAGGTTCTAGGGATTCTGGCAGTGTGAAGAAGCTTTCTTCAACTTCTTTTGATTTATCTTTGATGGTTTCCAGATCTTCTGCAAATGTGTTGAGGAATTGATATTCTTCTACTGCTTACTCAAGCAGTTCAGTTATGATGATGATGTCTCTTGGTTCAAAGCATTTTTTGTTGAGGTTATATTGGATTTCTGTGTCCAATGTACATGTTACAGTATATATGGTATGTCCTGTCTGTTTGTTTTGGTGTGACAAAGTGTCCTGCTCCATATACATTATTGATGTACCAGCTTAAATCAAGTGGAGCTGAAATTAGTGTCCACCCATGGGTCAGTCAGATCAGAGTGGATGTCATAGTCTAACCTATTGTGTCTGAGTATTTGATATAGGGTGTGGAGTGTTTCTTCAAGTATGTATGGTCTCAGGGTCCTGATTCTGTCTCTGGTGTCAATGTCATCAAATATCTGTTTTTCTGCATCTGTTAAGAATCTAGTGAAGTTCAGATACTATATCAAGGTAAGGTTCATAATATCTGATGCCAGCTCTGAAGACATTCCAAACTGTCAATAAGTGTTTATTTGCTGATGACAACTGGTAATGAACCAGTTTTCCAATCATGCCTGTGTTACTCTGTTGTCTTTCATCTGAGAGATTGCCTTTATTGTTCTGGTAATACTTGTGTCATGGCAATGTTGACCTGTCAGTTTCTGTGTGTGTTGGGGGCTCTGAGTCTGGTACTTCTGCTGTGGTTTGTTCACTGTCTGACTGATATAATTCTTTCTATGCTGCTAGTTCTGCTGATGTCAGGGACAGTTCTGATATGACTCTTCTTCTGTGCATAACTGCTCTAACCACTCTGCTGATTGATATGATTTGGACCATACTGCTGTGTCAAATCTGCAACTATTGTCAGTGTTGATACTGATATTGACTCTGCTAGATTCAGTGGCTGTGTTAGTTCCTACACTGATATAACAATCTGCCTGTTGTTGATGTTGAATATTGTCTAGGCATTTCCTAATGTTGATGTAAGTTGCAAGCAAGATGACTGATATTTATGCCAATATCAATGTCTTCCTTTCAGTGACTGAGCCAATCTTGGGTGAGAAGATGTGTGTAATAAATGCAACTGATAGGTCCAGCAGGGGTGAGAGAATCATAGAACTAATTTGTCAATTCTTTGTCGAGCAGCAAGGTAAGGTTGAAAGTTAGTGTCAATTTAGATTTGGTGGTGTTGTCATAGTACCTGATTGTTTTTGATTTTTCTTCATTGGTCTGCTTGGGTGTGGAGTCATTCCACTTAAAGCCATTAGCAATTCTTTAATGGGTGTTCCTGATCTGCTTACTTTTGTCTGTCCTAAATGAAAACTTCCTGCTAGCCAACAGTACTTCCAAATAAGACAATAAGAGTTCACAAACGAGTTGCTCTGATGTGGCAAAGTTGTCGAACACGTAAGCATCAGTTAATGTGACAGTGTTGATGAATGCAACAGACAAGGATGTTACAGCAGCTGTTTAGGATAGTGATACAGATGCCAATGAGAAGAAGTGTTATAAGATCATTGAGTGAGACAAGTGGAGTGATGAAGGTTAGTTTTGGTATTTTGTAAGGTGACAAGCAAAATAAGAGCTTATCAGGCCACTCAAAGACTCAGAGAAAATCTTATAATACCAAGACTAAAGAATACAGCAACTAGTGAAAGTGGTTATCTTACAGACAAGTAGATAAAAGTGAAGGGGAAAAGATACCAAGGGAAAAGATATGGCATGTTTTGGATAAGCTATCAGAAGGCCAAGGTCCAAAAGAGATAAGGGCAATAAAGGATAAGAGAATGAAATGAAAGATAAGTGAAATGAAATGATAAGTCTGAGCACTTTATCAGGTGTCTAGGCCCTGTTGCTACTAAAGACCTTGAAATTGTAACAGGCACAATCATGTTATCCTTGACATCTGACTAAGGTCATCCTTTAGGGTTTTATCCCAGATGGACTTTTCCAAAGCATAGAGAGGTCTCTCATGGAAGTTGTCTAGAACTGAATGTTTTTATGCTATTCCATGAACAGATGGTTCCCAACCAAAGGAGTTATCCAATTGGTAATGGAACTTTCTGACACAAGTGCTGAAATGTTCAGGTATTAAGGTTTTGACAGCATGTCAATAGTACTTCAACTTTAAAGGGGACTCAAGACCACCAAGGGGAATGTCCCTACCAGCTACCTATATACCAAAAAGTCCATGTTACACTACTAATGTAAAGAGTGCACAGTGTACAGAAGGGCCATAAGTCTGAATGTAAAGGATGAAGCCTCTACAATCCTTCCCAAGCTGGTGGCTGTGTATGACTGCAAGGCCTGGCTCAAGGTATATGAAAGGGAAGCCCTATGTAGTATACATTAGGATGGTATATTAAGTAGCTGTTAGTGAAAACTACTGCTACCCAATCATCATAAGACTATTAATCACCAAATAACAAACTAGTCAAGCTATTCGGTGATACGACTGCTAGTTGGCAAAGGCTGGAAATCTTTCGAAACGCCTCCTAAGGCGAATTCCAGGCATCTCCTAATCAAGAGGAAGACCCTCTTAGAGACTAGCCTATAGGTTAGAAGGTACCCCATGTCATAAGAGGCATGTGGTGTCGATCGCGGAGTATATCACTCCCGCGAGCGGTCAAATCAGACTTAAGACAAGTTGGCTTGGGCCTAAGGCTCGGTCAATTGTATCTAAGTCACTCATTGTCACCTTGACCGCAATACACATCATATCGAAAGTCTACAGAACTAAATAGTCGGCCTCCAGCATCGAAGTCATATCTCTTAGAACGAGATCGGGGATGTTTTAGGACGATGGGTTTGCTTAGGAAATGCTCGATCGGGCAATATGCCGACAGTGTAACGACACCTCATGAGAGAGAGTCAAGGGAGTCCTGACGGTAAGACTTACTACCAGGGACTTTCTAAGAGAGTACTGGCAGGCCATCGGATAGAAGAGTCTCGTTCAGAAGGAGCACAATAAGACTACCTACTAACTAAGTTGTCTTAGGTACACGAATATGACACCGGCAGTATGCAGCCATCGCTTAAAGGCAGGATCGACGTGTCATGCCGAGATTACTAGACCAGTTTGACACATTCCTACGGCACGGCACTCCTGCGGCAGTAAAAGGATGAGGAATCAGAATGGCATATACGCGTACAAGTCAGGTGCTTAGAAGGTTCTAGAAGGATTTAGGGAGTATAAAACTGGGAGGAAATGAAGAAAGGAAGCAGAATACAGACGAAGACAGAACAGCATGTATTTCACAGGTATATACTACCTTGCATTTTGAACCACCAGACTACATAGCATCTAATTGCACAAGAAATTGCTGCATCTAAGACCAACTAGTACCGTTTAGGGAACATTTGCATCGCAGAGTGTCCGAGCATTATCGCTTAGGACATCATCAACTTGAAGTTAAGTGAACCCAGTATCACCTACACCTAAGGGCCAGAACAGTTCCAGCAGTCACTGAAGTAAACTTGCGTGCGAGTCACCGACTTAGTACCTCCTCCTCTCCTGTATCCTCAAGGCTGCACTCGTTGCCGTCGAACTTAGTACCGCTTAAATGCCAGAACAGTTCCTCCGCACTCACTGCCACCTGCCCTAAGGAGTCATTATCCTAAGAGCCCCTAAGCCTGCTGTTTAATTACACTAGCACCTAAGCCCGCAGTCTCGCACTCCGGCATCTGAGTACTTCTTAACAGAGTCTTCACTCGTTCTAACGAACACCCTCCTTCATTGTCTCGCGCAGTGATCTTTGAGATCTTCTAAATCGGAGTCTCACCCACAACACTTAGGACTCATCTGACGGTCTCCAGTAGAACGCTCAGTTGGTTCGAGTCAATCTGAAGCCCATTTGATTGGAGTCTGCCCTAAACCAGTGACTTTCTAATTGTTCTCGTTTAGTTATACCACTCACATACTTACAAGGGGATATAACATCTCTGTTACTTAGAAGAAGCGTCAGGGTGTTACTTAGGAGAAGTAACTACTTTGAGTGTTGGGTTGTGGGTTGTGATTTAGTTACCTCACCTCCTTCGCTTAGGTAGTCTTGTTTCCTCTGTAGCGTAGTCGGCTCGCCTTTTCCATCATCGCACAGTCAGGTTCCCTTTCATCGGGGCCCATAACATACAGGTAAGGTACACTAAGCAGGCATGTCTGTAATGTGCACTGGTAGCTGGTAAGTATGAGGGTAAAAGATTACTTATGTCCTTGTTGGGCTTGTTGCTGTTAGACTTGCATTAGAGCAAGGCTGAAAGCAAAATAACTAAGTACTCGAATTATCTCTAAGTGCTTATATACCTACTACAGACTATTATTACTCCATGCTACAACTATCTACTGTGGACAATCAGCAACCTACTGCAGACAGTCAGCAAGTTCCCAGAGGGACTATAGCTATTGGATGGAATAACTTAGGAGGTTATATAATAACTCCTTATCTTCCTATTGGTTGATAGTGTGTATTCTGGTATAATGTTGGTGTTAATATCAGACATGTGAGTGGCATGGTCACATGACTCTGAACACTTCCAATATGTTGTCTTTTGGGGTATATAGTCTCTATATACCCTGCCAAAGTCAAAACAAAAGTGTGTTGTGCTACTGAGTAGAGTTTTGGCACTGCAGCAACTGGAGTAGCAGATGGCTTCATTTGTGACACCTGTTTCATTCAAGCACTCCAGATTCACCCTTGGCAGGACATCAAATATGTGGTAACAAGCTGTTAGAATAGTTACTTGTATGGACATAACTGTGCTAACAGCATACTCTGTTAAATGTCCTGCCCATACAAATCTAAATTGGGTAAGCTACAACACCATCAAGTCTGTCAGGTAGTCCAAGTCAATCAGAGTCAGGGAGTCTATCAGGGACTCCGACTGTCTAAACATAAAGTCCAAGTCTGTGTCAGGTACAACTATTCTGGGTTGTCATACCAGTACTGAGATATAAAAACAAGACAGCATACTCTTTGTCAAGTGCTTTCTTTGTCTTCTCATCCAATTTGCAAATGGAATTGTCCTGCTTCTTCAATCCCTTCTCCATCTTCTTGTGGAGCTTTTTTGCTTTGGATTTGTTGCCAGCATTCTCCACTGCTTTGAGATCACTGAGATCTTTCTCAAAGTCAGCCTGAGTGTACATCCTGATCAAATAGTCTCAAGCAATGAGATCATATCTGCCCCATCATTATGAGTGATGATGGATGAGGAATTGACTCAGCTAGACCTGTGTGCATTGACATTCTAGTATCTCAGGTGTTGTACTTGATGATAATGTAGCTGGCAGATGGTTTGAAGCACAAAGAAACAAACCTCAATTCCCACTGGACAAAAGTTTGTGGCCAATATATGCCAGCAGTTGCCAAGAAAAAGCAAGTGATCAAATGTTTCCATAGATCCCTGAGATTTTAGCTCTACATAAGTCAATCGTAAAACTCCCTCCTCAGGATGCAAAGACAAAGACTACTTTGACAATGAAGCAGGTGAAATTCATCTTCAGGAGTGTACATGGCCACTTTCACACTCTTCCACAGGACTCTGCTATATGTTACAATGATGATACTCACTAACAAGAGGACTTGGTTGAAATTCCAGCCAGTGCTGCAGTCAGAACAGTGACACAACATGGTTAGTTAATAGAAACAAAAAAAGGTTACATCATGTGGCTTGCTGAGTCAACCTGATTGGCTTGGAAACATGGTCCAGATCTCCTTACCTCAACATATGGTGTATCCCCTCCTCAAGACTAAGAATTTGATAGAGTATCAGTGATCATTCTGTAGGCCCAACTGAGTAATGTTAATCCCAAGCATGACAGTGGTCAATCACCATGCTTTGGTTCTCAGTGCACTACATACCTACTATGAACTCAGACAGGACTCGAGTGTCTATGAACAAGTGCATGCTGAGCGTTCATGTTTCAAAGTTTTTTTTAGGGTCATTGAGCTACATAGGCAGTCCAAGACCTATTTTTCTATTGTAGTAAGCTGCAGAATCTGAGTCAGTGTCTGCTGCCCTCAGGCCTCAGGCTCTGATAATGAATACTTAGACTTGGATTCAACTAACTTATTGGCTGGATCACAACTTGAATTGATGTCTTGTTCTAGCAAGGATTGTGACACACTGAAAACTCTTGCTCCCTGAGGTCTGCACATAAGAAAGTCACAGTGATTGACTTCAAACATGTCAAATGAAATATCACATGTTTTTATCAATTCAAAAAAAAACTACCACACATCTACTTATTTCAGTTGTTGCAGCTGGGGAGTTCCTATGCAAGCAGTGGTGTGTGATTGAGTTTGAGTTCAAGCCACTCTTAATGACTCAAGGCTTTGGACTATTATATTGCAGTAGATTACTCATCCTTTGAGTTCTAAACACTGGCAGCCATTTGATATTGATATTCAATAAATACACCTGTTCCGAGTCTGCAACCAACTGTTACACAGTGTCACATACTGTTGCATACTTACTAAGCTTATACTGTCCTTTTTCAATCATGAGTTCATTCCCATGCTCTTTATATAATATGTCACACTTAGCTCCGAGTTCATGGACCAGTAGAGGCTGTGACATCCCAGTTCATGCCCATTTTTGAGTAGAAAATGAGATGTACTGATAATAAAGCCAATGTCACCAAACACCACAGAAGAGTGATTCAGAAGCTAAAATAAGGGTATCAGTCCATTTTACCACTCTTTTTACAATGTCACACTTACCAGTTCAGAGCTCAGGATTTTGTGTGATGTCACATGATTTTAGTTCAGTTCATGGTCAGCTATGAACTTATGATTGAAAAAGTACAGTAATATAAGGTGGGTTGATGGCGGATCTGCAGTGCTGGGTGTGGTGCCATCATGTCCTGGGGACTCGAGGGACTTGACATCTCAACAAGACCTTGAGGCCTGAGGCCTGAAGGAGTTAGCAGAGAGAGAGAAGCTGATCAGAAGCAGCAATCAGATTGACTCAGACTCCATGGCACTGCTATCATCACATAAACTTGACCAGACCAAGGGGCCTTGTACATACTTATGTTACTGATAAATCAAGGAGTATACTATAATTTGGGCAAGTAGACTTGAGCTGCTATTTAGGGCTTCAAACCGTCCTGTATACTGGAGACGGCCGTCCCGTATACAGTGGAACCCTGTATGGAAATCTTGAAGATACGGAACAGGACTGAACATACCCATATCCCATACCGTATCGTCCCGTATGTCCATATTTACTGGTACATATTCAGCATTGTAGAGGTTGTAGTGGTCTGTACTTACTTTAAAATGCCTGAAGCAAACCATTTCGAGGTATTACCTGCCAAACCAGTTAGAAGATTGGGTTACATGATGAGTTGAACTCTACCTGTATCAAATACGGCCGCACTCCGGGCTTCCAAAAGCGGAAACGGTACGGGTACCGTCCAGTATTTACAGTCCCGTACAACCGTACCTTTACGGGTACGGTTTGAAGCCCTACTGCTATTCAAGGGGGAAAAGGCCCAAAGGCCTCACAGAGTGTGATGAAGGACACCCCATTTCTATTTATATATGTCCATGACAGAGTATGGTTACATTCATACAAGAAAGCATGCTATGAGCAGGTGTGCCTAAGGTGTCCAGATTGGTTCATAACTATTCAATATTGCAAATATATTGTTTGAGTTACAATATTGGCCACCTTAGGCAGGTGCCATAATAAACCAACAGCTAGCATTTTTTGTATGGATGTAATATAGCTGACAGCTAGGGTTCCAAGGTACGTTGTGAGTAATAATCTAAAAATGGATGAGCATGTCGTCTCTTGGTTTCCTGGGGACATTCCACTCCCCTTTGTCCACTCTGCCAGTCCGTCCCTTTTGTTACCAACTGTGTAGTAGTTTGGTAGTAGTACTGATATTGGTAACTACCTCTAAAAGTGAACTGATCCCTGTGCCATCGTCTCCTCAGTGCTGTCTCTGAGAACACTGAGCACATCCCTTAGTGTCCAATATGTTTGGTTTCTTCTCCTGCCTTCAAAAATCACAGTCCAACACGAAACAAGAAGTTGCTCTTAGTCTGAACTCTAACCTCTCCCTCTATCAGCCAGTCCCCATTGAAACTCCAACCGTGCTTGGCACGTACCTCAGGCCTCAGGACCTTCACCGTGACTGAGTCGCAAACCTCACCTTTCCTTCTATACAAGATACTAGCCCTGAGCACGGTACTAAGCATTGACATGAGTCACGCAATGGAGATCAACAAGATCACATGACGCACTAGGTATGTCGCATTTTGGTCGTGTTTGCTCAATCGTCCCATCCCTATACTTCATCACATATGTTATAGGCTACTGCCATATCCTTTGTCTCAAAATCTCCACTGTTATGCCAAGATGCATGTGAAAACACTGATAGATGGCACCTGGGCTTTCAAGTTCAAGTTCTGTGATGCATGCTTTCAAGCTACTTGATTTTTTATCGAGGTAACTGCAACATAAATGTGAAATTTGTCATTAATTTTTCCCCCTCTTATGCTTAAGATGTGGCCTGGTCATCAAATCAGTCAGTGTCATGCTTGCAGCCACACTACCCAGACCAGCACACACCAAGGACCCCAACCACCCTGGGAGCACATACTATTAGTAGATAAATACTTGGTGACACACTTAGGCTGCTCTGGAAGCTGTGGGAAGCGAGGTGAGACCTGCAAACATGGGCAGTCACGCCACATTCAGGTAGGTGACTGAAAGCTTCATGTATAGAGCTCTTCCATGTGGCCATTGAATTTAGTTCTCTGTGATTTCAATATAATCATTGAATACAGAACTAATGTGATTGAATGTTGAATGATCAACAATCCTCTAAGAAATCTGGCTCTGAAGAAATCTGGCTCTGAAGACCAAGGTACGTGCCAGACATGCTCGGCAGTTTCGAGTGGTCTATGACTTTTGAACATGTATGTATACCACATCCAGAATTTGAATAAGCCCAAGGGCTTCTGCATAGCAGTCACTTGGAAGCTGGAATCACTAAGTACAGTCTCATCTCTTCAAAGGGTCCGAGTCACTGGTACATCACATCACATCACCGCCCCGCCTTGCGGTTGTTTGTATCTAAAGTTTGGATAGTATATTGGGTAGTGTACATAGATGGTGAATTTACAAGAACTAGCAAGAGAAGCTTACTGTAGCCTACTCACTCACAAGGTATGTACTGAGCAAGGGGGTGGTGGGATGGCGACCTGTGACATCACGTGGAGGGAGGGAGGGGTCCCGAGTCAGCCGAAAATCATATTTGTATGTCAGGTCAAACCATACTTCTGAGGGCTCAGATCCATTGAATACATGTGAAATATCCTCCTCATAGCTATACATTTGCTTCCTACCAGTGCTACCACACAATACTCTCTTGTGTTGACTTGTAAGCGGCATGTCACATGCTGTCACAGTGATACATGATGACATCAACCTCAAATCAACCTGTGACACACTCAAAGCATCATTTTTACTGATTGTACAGACATATATAGCACTCTTCTACACTGGAAATAAGTCTAGAAATGGATGTAGCTGGATTATAAAAGGTTTTTCTAATTTTAGGTGATCATGTGCTGGGAAATTTCCTTTTTTGGAGGGAGGGAGGGTCCCCAAGGCTTCCGAAATTTGTAAGTGTACGTGATGTAATGTTTTGCCATCCCGCCACCCCCTTGGTACTGAGCATGACAATAATGAGTACATACTGAATCCTAATAGACTTCCCTGTGGCAGTACATGAGACTTGCACATCATAACAGGCAGGAACAAGAGAACAACTCGCTTACAAGTAACAATGGAGGGAGTGGAACGTCCCCAGAGACGTGAAGGTTATGGTAGCACATGCCAAGTCTATATCCGATACCTCGGAACCCAAGCGTGCGGAAGCAGAGGTGGTATACACAATTATGATTTGGTAACAAGTGAGAGTCACTGGCTGTGAACAGCAGGGAGTGGAACGTCCCCAGAGACAAGGTACGGTAGCACGTGCTAGGTCTACTTATATTCTATATATATATATATCGTACCTCGGAACCCAAGCTGTTAGCTATATTACATCCATACAAGAAAAGCTAGCCGTTGGTTTATTACGGCACCTGCCTTAGGTGATATTGGCTTTAAAGTCGTATCACACTGAAAATGCGGGAGACCGGCATGACACGGCACATCACGTGCAGGTTTGAAATCAGTGCGAGTTATTTTTGGAAATTTACCAGACCCTCTGATCGAGGTCCCCTCAGGCTCGTCGTCACCTCAGAGGGTCTGGTTACGAGACTAGTGTTATGCTTGGGTCACTGTGTATCCGCAAGTTCTAGAGGCTCCACGGTTGCATTATTTTTAGACATGGGAACCTGTTTTGGGAAGTCCGAAGAAGCTCGGAAATAAAGAGGCCCGTTCCGAAAATGCGTTCCTTGCACGAATGATCGTAGCTTCTTTCCTTTACTGCTCTGCCCGCTCACTGCTTCTTGTCGTTGTTCAATCGCGAAGAACATTTGGATCATAGCCGATCGAACAACGTCTTTAAGTATATACTATATAGAAGGAAACAAAGGATCGCGGCGTGGCGGAATCAATCTTTCAGTAGGGAAACCTGATCACTGGGGCAACTGCATGCCCTGTATGGCCTGTATGGCTTCCACCGACAGTTCAGTGACAGCTCCCCGACGACCGACGCCAACAAGAACAGAGCGGTTGATATCAGTCACACGAATCCTTCCTGCCAGTGTTGCTTCCGCGGTTTCACCTACACCAATCAGAGTAGAACGGATGATTTGCGTGACTTGGACATTATTGTCACTGTCTTTGGGGCTTTTGCCTGACTCTGCGGATACTTGGACGTCTAGCTGCGCGGCCTACAGGGAAATATACATGAACGTTCGGCACAGAAAAAAACTGAAAATGACCTCTATATCACGCTGGAGGTCTGAAAACCTGGCATCCATACGAGCAAAACCATCAATGCCTATGACGAGCTTCACAGAGAGTTAGAGTGAACAGTATTCAATGCCATTGACGCACATTGAGTTGACTTATGATTTGTCCGAGGCTCAGGTTGTGTTGGCTGAGGGCAGATGCATTGTCTATGCTGCTGAAGAATTGTATGATAGTTCCCTGATCCAGTGCTTGTCTGATGTCTCTTTCCAGGGAGTTCAATTGTCTGAGAAAAGTGTTAAAAGACAAAAAAGATATAGAATATCCGACTGACTCTTTGATTTGATTCATTAGATCCTGCAAATCGTCCGTATTTGTACAGTTCTCCATGCTCTTAACGATCGTGAGCAGGGTTTGTAGCTGCGTATTTAGTAACCTGAACTCTGCAGCATCTTTGGGAATCGACTGGAATTGGCGATGAGCTTCAAGATCCTAATAGATTGGTTGCGGTAAAGGTACCTGTTCTCTCTTTACGGTGTCCAACAATGTCATGCAGGCTTCTGAAACACCAGGAAAGCCTGAGCGACAGCTATCGACCGTATTGAGCGTGCGGTCGAGCGTGTTGAGTGCGGTACTGGTATTTGCCAACACTAGGCTGTTGGGCCCAATCACTGACATGGCGAGATAGTCAAAGGAAGCTGGCTCCAAAGCAGGATCCGTATTTAAAATACACGACATGCTGCAGCACAGTTCAGTGCAGTACAGCCCTCGGAAACGTGTTCGCCTAAGAGCTGTGGTCAGGACGCTCAGGAATTCCTGACTGTGACCGCGCTTTCTGTCACTCGAGTCGAGCCCCAGAAATCTTGTTTGAGGTGACACACAACTTGAAATAAAAATACGGTCGGGCTGCATTGCCGACACCTCCTTGCCCAAAGCTGTAGAATCGCCAATAATAGCCAGCCAAAGCTCTGGTTCTGGTTGACGACTTTCTATACCGAACCGCATCCCGGATTCTGGTACCTGCAGAGTCATACCTGAGCGCTGAGCTGTTGGGTGCACATCCTTGTCCGATCTAAACGCACCAGCTCCACAGCTACAAGCTGTATTCTCTGTGTCGTGACAACCGCGGGATGCAAACGATGTCGAACCAGATGAAGTGATTTCTATGTTTCTTGCCTTCTGATGGTAACATGGGCAAACTGACGGCTTGTCACTGTACCGCCTCCCGATAAACGACTTGAGTACCTTCTGTAGGTTTTGACATGAACCAAAATACAGTGATCACAAACCGTCAAAAAAGCAAAGATTCTGGGACTTGCGTCTCCTCAGCTGAATGCGTAGTTCCCCTGGGAAAAAGGAAGTCTAACGGTGTCTTAGAATGCCACCGCACTGAGCTGTGTATGCAAGTCCCGTCGCTTTAAGTGTTGACAAAAAACCTACTAGACGTTCGACTCTCTAACACTCTCATACACGGTCGGCAGGTGCAGAAAATAACATACTTTTCGCTCGACCTAACTCTCGAGCCAACTCTTCAACAGATACCTCGGTTGTCGGCACCAACTCAATCGGTCCTGCCTTGTTTTTAAGCAAGAATGGAGGTGCTCGCATGGCATGGGAGCACAACGATACTACTTCACAATCAAATCATTCAAAGTAAGTGTCACAATCAAGACGGATGCCCTGAGGGCTGGAACTGGGCCAACCTTAATCTATGGGGGCTTTGACGACCTCGAAATCCCTGGCTCGATAATAAGTATCTGCAAATGCAAGCCCCTCCATATAAGGTACGAAATTAGGCCTTAAAACACAACGAGCAGAGGAATCCAGACATACCATGTTCTTTTAGACATGCACCCAGGTAGATGCGTTCGGATATCCTCGTGAACAATGAGGCCTTAATGAGGCATTAAACCTCATTCTAACAAAGGCTGTTAAGGTGGCTCAGTGTATGCCCATGGACCTTAACCTAATACTACGCACGTCGAAACAGTCTTGAAGACAAGGCCAAAATCATTAATCATTCCTCCGGGGCTAGATGGTTCAACCGTTCAGCAAGCGGATCAGAAGCACTATTCAAGACCGCCGGTCATGCAAGTTGTTTCTTGACTGTTTTGCCTGTCTGTCTGTTAAGACTCTGCTTTCTGGACTTCAGTTAGGCGAACATGGAAATAAGGGTTGAGGGCCGAGGCTCCTGTGCTTTCATGCATGGTTGAGTCATCCTTGTTCATTCAGCCTTTGGCTTGAAGGTAAACAATCCATCAAATTGCAAATTGGCTTCGTGAACTTTAGCCAGCAGCGGTCACATGCCACTGGCACTTCGTTGTCTGCATTTCGCTGAGGATTGCACGGATTCTTGTTACCGCTGAGTTCGAAGAGATTGAATTTGGAAAACAGCCATGGCTAGTCTTGATTTCATTGCAACCTATAAAAATCTGATTAAATTGTTTAGGCTCAAAGACGTTTTCTGCCCGTCTGATGAGGAGGATGAAACACGGACTGTGACAAAGCGCAAGGTCTGCGTTAGTGGAAGCCGTGGTATGGGCTGACGATATTCCAACCTCGGGTCGGTCAGTGTTGCTTCAATCTAACGGACGGACATGCTACACTGTCTCTCCTCGTGGAGAGAAGCGGTACACCATCTCAAAATTGGAAACCACATCAACGATTGCCGTGTTGTGGGACGATATTTCTGAGGATCAGTTACATTTCTCGAGCGAGGGACTTCTGGTTGGGATGCGTCGGACTTGATTACGGTTCAGAGATGGAAATGGCATAATTTGTTCGGCGTGCTGTCTGTTGCATATCTTTGCCATATTTCTCAGCTATCACATCTTATCAAACGCGGAACCGTAGCATTATCATATAATCCATAGGTCTTCCCATGCCTGGCACCTGCTAGACTTCTCGAGAAACCGACCGGTAAGTTTTCGTCTTGCTGCAGCGGTTTTAAATACATGGCCAAGATGCTCAAATAGAGCAGACGGGCCATCCTTGGCCAGGCCTTCGAGGGTTGTATGTAAATCAGAAAAGCTGAAAACTCGTTTTCAAAAACTCCACGACTAGATCCTCCCATTCTGTCCTTTGTCGGTGGCGACATACGCCTTCGACCTGCTCTCTCGCCGTCTTCCATGCTCCGCAGCGTACTGTCAATGAAACATTTTATGCTATCGACGATGGAGTAGACGACAGCGAGATTTGTGCTTTTGCTCTTTGGTTTGGGCCTGGAGAATGGCTGCATAAAAGGTAATCAGCTCTTTGCGATTTCATTTGCTCACTTCCATTCAACATGCAGCGAAGAGTCTCAGGCTCTGGGATGGAATGACTACTGCCAGTGGAATATGCCATGATCAGCCCTGAGTGCAAAGCGTTCTGGGACTATATAAGATTTCCCGGTCGGTGGTTTGCGTCGACTTAGATTTGCGATTTATTCCGCCGCGGCGATTGTAACGTAGACCTGACGCAGGTCCCTCAACGATCATCAAGAGATTGAGAAGGGAGGAGGTCATTACCCAGTTTGTTGGCGGTGTTGGGGAGAGGTATTTCGGTGGGATAGGCCTAAAGTTAAGACTCTGACAGAAGAGGACACGGCTCTTGATCGGACAATCAAGATTCCGGAGAGGGATGTTGGGGACAGTGATAAGACGCCTATGGATGTGGATCCAGCAGAGCATTGGGAGAGCGATGAAGAGGATGATGGCAGGGGTATTGAGAGTTGCAGTTAGGGGAGCGGACATGACGGAAGTGGGATCGAAATTGTTAGTGTGGAGTTTGTCAGAGTAGGTGTTTTTCTTTCTTTTCATCCATGTTCTCATCGATTGTCATGGCAGAGTACAGCACACAAAACCTCAGGCCTCCGGCCTTGGACGTCAGAATCGATCTCAGCGTATGCGTGAATACGCTCTGCAACGCAGTGCTATCTTCGCCCCCAAACAAGCAGTTGGCGTTAAGAGGCAGAGGACACCGCCTACACAAATGCGAGTGTCCAATGCTACTACTGTCATTGATTCCGTTACCGCTGCGTCTGAAGATGACGATGAAAACGAGAGGATGATCCCTGGTCCGTTAAGATGTAGTGCCGAGGAAGAGGGATGCATGAAGAGGAGCGTACTAGTTGGATTTGGCGAACAGCCATGGTTGGTCTTGATTTTAATCTAATCTATTGAAACCTTATATATACTTAGGTTCAAGTGCGATTCCCAGGTGCTCAAAGATATTTTCTGTCCGTCTGATGACGATGATGATGACGAGACTCGGACTAAAAAGCGGAAGGTCTGCGTTAGTGGAAGTCGTGGCATGGACGTTGATGGGACTGACGATCTTCCACCCTCGGGTCGGTCAGTGCTGCTTCAATCTAAAGGACGAACGTGTTATACCGTCTCTCCTTCTCGTGGAGAGAAGCGCTACACCATCTCAAAATTGGAAACCACATCAACGATTGCCGTATTGTGGGACGATCTTTCTGAGGATCAGTTACATTTCTCGATTGAGGGACTTGTGGTTGGGGATGCGTCGGACTTGATTACGGTTCAGAGGTGGAAATGGACTACATAATTTGTTCGGCGTGCTGTTTGTTGCATATCTTTATTCTGCTTGCTATATTTCTCAGCTATCACATCTTATCAAACTTGGAGAGCATCATTGATAGGTATCGCCGCTCTAGAGTTGGTTGAGTCTGTCAAGTGACTCTCAAGCAGAAAGTAAAGTCTTGGCATCGAGGCATGAGCGAAAAGGATACGCAAGACTCTCATGGACATCGGATATAAAAGGGTATGCTGTTCACGCTTACTTACACAGTGAGCTCATGAAAGTACAGGCTTTGGAAGAGAACACCTTTGTCGCATTCGAAACACAATCTGAGAGTAATGTACTAGTTAAGAGTCCACCTTGTCATTTCGCACTGATGACTTGTAGGCAAAGTGGTATAACCATTGGCCAGATCGAGAATCGAGATAGAATCAGGAAACTTTCCATCCATGTTCTTCTCTTGGGGTGAAAACTTTGTAGTAGCCTAGCTACTGTCAAGATGCAATTGCATTTTGCAAGTTCTATGAGGATCTACGGCGGTCTTATCAACGACAGACTCGTCAGTATCCGAGTCGTCATCCGTTCCTCCCCATTCCGATTCGTCAAACTCGTCCGCTTCCCATTCACTGTCGAAATCGAGTTCTTCTTCCACGATTGAAACGTCAGAGAAACAGTGGAATTCCAGCTTCGCAGCAGACCCATCCTCGTCTCCGGACGGGAGGCCTCGAGGTCTTCCTCATTTTCTCTGAAACTCTCACAGCTCCAATCAAGTATTACCAGGATGTGAACCGATACCTACCAGTACCGCCACGCGTCCTTTCGCCAGTCCTACAGGACACCCTCCAAACACCCTCCGAATACACTTCCGACCGCTGTGCTCACGGTGCACGTGGAAATTCCGCGCTGTGCCACGTTGTGGCGTCCTTGGCATGTTAGCGCGGCTTCCTTGGCATTATTGGTATGCCGCAAAGTCTGACATACACGTGCACTCAATCTTCTGTCTAGATTTGGGTCTGTTGCTGCTCCAAATTGTCGGAGACTGTCCGAGTCTTCATGCAGATGCTTCAAGTTTGCAGGTTTCTTTTCGTTGGCTTTATTGCTCAAGGACGAGGATAGACAAGAGGCGACGCACATGACACGCTTAAAATCTAGCGCCAGTTGCTAACTTCGGAGGAACGGTGCCTTTGTCGGGAAGGATTGCACGAACGACGATCCCTCTGACACCCAAATGTTCGCATACTGTGAATTTGTATCACGCCAACGCGGATTATCCCCTCGTTTCAATGTGAAAGCATTAGCCCAGGGGCGCAAGGCATTGTCCATATCCAGAATATGCCAGGCATTTACAGAATCTGCGCAATGTACAATTAGTTCAATTAAAGGAAACACCAATCAGGACGGTGGTAAGAGACACTGAGAGCCTCGGTAATCAGGCGTGTCACAGCTGTACAGCCTTATTGTTAACTGCGAACGAGCGCAGCGAGCGAATTTATGAAGGTCCACTTCAACTTCACATACTTATGTAATTGAAGGTAATTGATCACGCTTGCGTAACTGTGCGTAACTGTAGCATGTTGAGAGTCAGATCTAGTCAGATCTAGTCAGACTCTGGTCGCATATCCTCCAGCGGCGCTTCTCTAAATCTGTCAGCCTCAGCGGCACAAGCAGTACCATGGCCCAGCCGAGAAACCAACACTTCTCTGCTGGCCCCGATGGTAAAGCAGTTGTCAACCTCACTCTTACATCCGAACCATTGGGGATGTCTGCCAAGGATGGCTATGGCTGGATCCAGTGGAAATTTGGTGACAAGGTCGGGCCAGATGCCCGTTATACCATTCTGCATAAACTGGGATGGGGCAGTCATTCCAGCATATGGCTTGCTCGTGATACAGTCAACACTTCTTATGTTGCTATCAAGGCCTTGACAGGCCACATTACGCAGATACACGAAGAAGGGAAGATCTGGGAGGATAGGGCTCTATGGTTGCTATCTAACCCAGAACCGTCTCCCCATTGCGTACATTCACTCGCAATTTTTACTGCTCCCGGTACTGGCTCTTCAGGCAAACATATCTGCATCGTGACACCTGTTTACGGTGGTGATGTCGGAGCTCTTTTCCTTGCCAATGCTGAATCATTTACCCTACCTCTTGCAAAGCGCATTCTCCTCCATCTTCTTCGCGGCCTTGCTTTTGCACATGAGCGTGGTATTGTCCATACCGATCTCAAAATGGACAATATATTGTTTACGACTTCCATGTCCAACAACGACATAGATCAGATTATGGAACAAGATCCATCCCGACTCCACGAGCCAGAGATGTCTCAGGATGGCCTTGCTCGTACTGCTGTTTCCCATCCTTTGCCCATGATATCCATGGATGAGGCTATGGTATCGACCTTTCTTCTCGCAGATTTCGGGAGTTGTAAGGTGGTTTTGTGCAACAATTTCCTGACTGACACTTGATAAGCCCAACCATCCTGTCTTCATGACCACCACACAATCACGGCACCACCCCTTCGTCCTCCCGAGGTATTTCTTTGCGGAGGCTGGGACAAACCAGCAGATATTTGGACATTCGGTTGTCTGGTAGGTTTATTTTTGGATATGACCCCGCATGCATTGATGATAGATGTAGGTGTTTGAACTCACTGTCGGACAGAGCCTTTTCAATTATGACACTCAGGAGGACTGGAACTTGAAGCTTGAATAAAGAGGAAAACATGCTGCATCAGATGGCCACCCTGACCAGTGACAAGTTCAAGGCAGCGCAACTAAACATCTGGGTGTTAGCTCCAGAATATTTTAAACCAAACTGTGAGTCTATACACATATTCTCTGTCCCTGCAAAGCTTAAATACTTACAGGCAGGCTTAAAAAGAATCCTCCTAACCTTAATATTTCTTTTGAGACTTTCATTTCCTTCTTTGAGCAGATTGATCCCGCCGAAGTTCCTGCATTGGCAGCTTTCATGCGCCGTTGCTTGTGTATTGACCCGGAACGGCGTGCTACGGCTCGCAAGTTGCTCGACGATCCGTGGTTCAAAGGGGTTGACTAGGACTGACTGTGTGGACAATTCTACATGTTAATCTGAGATGCTAGAGCCAAAGTCGCAAACAGAATCTGAACAATGATCAACACGACAAAGCTGGATGGTCCAAGATTGCTTCCGGTGGCTTTATGTCTCAGTGAGAAGATGGATACACCTTGGAATCTAGCAGGACGGGCGCTACTGGCTGAGACGCTCGCCCGACTTAAATCTACGACAACAAAACTCAAAGCTCTGGACAAGCTGGTCCCCACACGGATCAAGACTATACAGCGCAGCTGGAAGGGTCAATCAACGAAGAAGCAACAGCAAAATGTAGCGAAAGGGGCTTTTTCGCTATGATTTTGTCAGATCTGTCAAACAAGACGAGGATCCACCTTTTTCACTATGCAGTCAACAATCCTCGAAAGCCGAGATCTGGATAGAGCTCGTCTGACCTGTCTAGGCAAGCTGGTGCTTGCCGCATCAGATGCTACAGCCAGAATCATTGATGAAATATCGAGATACGTCTTGAGCCTACCGCTTTACTTTGACGAGTTTCTCATTGTTCTTAAAGCAGGGTATCAGTATCAATGCTTAAGCACTCATACAAACAAAGCAGGTTCCTCGGGTTAGCTCCCTTACTATGTACTTGAAAACCTCAAGGCTATAGAAGAAGCTAGAAGCTCATAGTCATTGCGACGTACCCAATGCCGTCCATGGACAATATCTATAGGTATAAACAAAACAACATGCGGAAATCGTATAAAATCAGCTTCCCTCTTAATCCATCCTTCTCCGCTTGGCCCTCAGGCTGTCACCAGGACTAGCAGGCACATTTTCATCCGTAATCTCCCGCCGGGATCTCGGATCTCTAACCTTGTGAGCACTAGACCTGGAAAAGATGCGGGTTCAGCAATATGCAAGCAAGAATCACAAACTCACCGCGAGTCCCAGAACATGCTTTTCAGATTGGCGTACTTTCGTTTCAGATTCTCGTACATGAGTTCAACTTGAAGGCGTTCTAGTTGTGACTTCTGCTTCTGTTTCGCAAGCTCGCAGGTGAGGGATGTGATCTCGGCCATCGCTTTCTTCTCGCCCAGAGCGTGTGTACCCGATTTCTCCTTGTAACGCTCGCACTCGCCTTTGAGAAGAGACTTTTCACGCTCCAAGCTGGCGATTTGTTTTTGATAGGCTTCCAACTGCTTGCGCATAGCCTCTGCCTCTGAATTTTCCAAGCATACACGTCGAATACTTGAGAATATATAACGGTGGAATTTCTGAGGTAAACACGTTGTCTAAACAGTGGTTAACCAGATCATTTGGCGATGCGATGCGAACCAACCTCCAACGTTACTGCGAAGACAAACGGTAAGCGGTTGACAAGCCTTTGACAAGCAGGAAATGCAAACGAACCAAGAGGAAATTTGGATCGACATGCACTATTAGGACAAAACGCCCAGCACCCGTCCTCACTAGAATTGTGTTTCACGTACTCCAGTAAACAGTGAGCACAGTATACGTGTCCTAAGGAGGCGTAGACGTCAGCAACTTCAACCATGATGGTGGCGGTATGTAAGTACCACAGGGCGGGCACACAGGCTCTTTAAAATTCGAATGACAGAGGCTGCAGCGGAGCACCATTGAACAGCGAGAGTGATATATGCCAAAAAGGGATAGGTCTAGCAATTGCAGAGAGAAACCAAGTTGAGTGAGTGACCAGCGAGACGCGACATGTCACAAACCACGTGTCCGGCGGAAGCATTTCCCGATCAAAACGTCACTATAACATCATGGCTGCAGCTCAGAAGCTTAAGGCAGTAGCGCCGGCTCACACCCTCTCTGACAAGCGACAATTTTTTTTACTGTGAGGCATAGCCGTACTCATTAAAAGGCTGGATCAGCATCCTTCCTCATACTCTTTACTAGAATATAGTGGATGAAATCTTCTCGCCTAAGCTTTTCAGCCGTTCCTCAGAGACCTCTGTCTCTTCAGGTGTAGGAATACCCTTTAACACATGAACATCGATTCCATGAACCAACCGTGCCGCTCACCGTAACAAAGTCCATCTCATGAGACCTCCAAAATTTAGTCCTTTTCGCAATTTTGTAGCCCAAGAAGCAGACGAAGAAAATGGGTATGTTGATATCTTGTAAGATAGCCATTGAGCTAGACGTAGGCGAAGTAAAGCAACGACTCACAGGATGATAAAAATTTCGACGCTGTGAAGTCAAAAAAGACTGCATAGCCATTCACTAAGATGAAGAAAAAGCACCAGAACAGGCCCCAGCACGCGACAAAAGGCTGGAAACGGTTGTAGTATGCATTGGTGCGGAGGTCAAAACCTTGCGCAATCATGCCGCGACCTGTGGAGGATGAATAGTCGAAACCCGTAACAGCTGTAACAACTAACGGAAGCGCAAGTAAGTGAGGTTGATCGAGAACCATCCAATAAAACTGGAAGTGGTAACGATGTTTACGAACCAGCTAGGAAGCATCGTGAGTACGGATTAACACGAGTTGTCAGAGTATCATACTTGAAGACGGTCTCGCCGCCACTGCTAACATTCATGAAGGAAAGCAAAGAGAAGCAACCCTAGTGAAAATGATGAGATCATGGTTTTACGAAAACAGAAAAACCTAACAGGTACAACGACAGCGACCCACGGTAACCCTTTCTTAGTGCAGCGGCTGAAGATACGAGGTGCTTGACCACGGACCGAAAGACCGTAGAGAATACGAGCGGCGATAAAGAGAGAAGTGTTTCCAGACGAAAGGGCGCTAGTAAACACGCAAGCGTTGATAATGTGGGGCAGGACTGTCGCATCGTTAGTTTCATTAGGGAATAGCCGCAACATGCACCTTTGATGCCAGCAATGTTCATCGCGATGACAAACGGAGATTGGGCAGCATTACCAGTAGCTTGACAGCGTCAAAGAAGAATAAGAAAAACGACTATACGTACACTTGAGGAGGTCATCGTTATTATATGGAACCAGCATCCCAATCATAATGATGCCTAGAACCTATTAGTGAATTAGCCGATCACAGAAGCTCCAAGTCGGGCTATAGCTCACATAGAACGTGACAATACGATAGAAGACGCGGCCAACGGCCTTCTTTATGTTGCGACGTGGATTTTCGGTCTCGGACGCAGCGCTAAAACGTGTAAGCAAGACTATACGAGTTCAAGTCTATGAGCACTCACATGCAAACCGTTTCCATTCCTGAATAGGAATATGCCGCTTGAACGATGACAGAGAGAATTGCCAAGAAACGGTCAGTATGAATGTTGCTGACAAGGCCAGCTCGATTCAATGCTCCTGGATTTTTCCAATACTGTAAGGAATCGTTCATCTTTACTTGAACGGGGGTGAACCTGAGCTCACCCTAAAGCCAATTCGGTCGTGGCTAGGACTTCCTCCGAGATCGATAATAAGACCTGCGAGGAGTAACCCAATGATCAATGTGACTAAGGAGATACTGGGTTAGAGTGTAGAGGAGAGGTTCATTGTACTCACTTTTAATGAGCGAAAAGATGAATTCCGCTATAAGCCTGTGCTTAGACCTGTCTTTTGGATCGGTGAACACGTACATTCGCCAAAGTAGCTGCAACGGCGATAAGATTATGATGATTGATGACATGTTAATCTTACCGTACGCCAAGGATGTTAATACTACACACTAAGACGCACATTACAGCCGTGTAAATGGCAACATGATTGGTCTACAACCTGTCAGACCACAAGGACCCACTAGTGCTTGGGATCTTACGTTTGCATCCCAAAAGCTGAGAACTAAAACAGACGCGGTGATTTCAGTGGGAATGGAGATTCTGTGTGCAAGTCAAGCTAAGCATGATATGACTAGAAGCATGCGCACGCAGGCCCGCAGAAATAGTTCCACCCCAGCGCAAACCCGTATGCGGGATCGACCCATCTGGCAGCTACGTAGAGTGTCGTTAAAGGGGAGCAGAACTGCATGATACGTACCAAAGTAAGGAAAGGTTCCGGATATCGGAGCCCACGTCGTCATTTCACCAAGGGAGCACAACGTACTAGCGAAACGAGGTTGATAACAAACAGTGGAGTGATAAGACTCACGAGTAGCCGACTGAAGCAACCAGTACATACGCTATCAAGGCACCTAATGGTCCAGCAGTGGTGAGTGCGCTGCCCGACCCAAGGAATAAGCCAGTCCCAATAGTGCCAGCTATCTGTAAGGGCCATTTAGATTGTAATAAGACAGTCATAGCCTTACAGCAATCCTGGAAGCGAGACTGTTAGATGTGCAAGAAAAGAGGTAGCAAAAAGACAAACATCTGAATGTGGCGTTGCTTTAGCCTTCGTTGGACTCTATCCGGGCCATGTTCTACAAAATGACACGAGTCATAGATAGGAGGGTGTTTATTGTCGTCTGCGGCTTTTTCAGAATCGCTATTGCGGTCCATGATAAGGACTAAAGGAGAGAGATGTTAGGCCCATGTGGTCCATCGGAAGGAAGGAAGGAGGGAAGTGTATTCACGGCACGGTCCACGACATGAACGCCGCGTTTCCGGAGCCATGATGATGGAATACTTGAATTATCATACTCGGAAGCAAGATACACCCCCAATAAGCCACTGCAGACTGCAGTTCGGAATGGGTATACTATGGGTAGACTTTCGGCACCCTGCTGTTCGTCCATGCATCATCCTCTCGAGACAGACGAACTCGGCTGAAGAATTGAACAACCGCTTTCGGAAAGAGTCTCAGTTTGAAGGTGTTTCGCGTTGGTCACCTGACTATTCTATTCTCGCTTCCTATCGGCTATCTACTCCTTATACAGCTGTTTATATGCATTTGCAACATTTCGTTAGTGCTGGCCCGTAGTGCCGGGTATCAATACGTTTGATACATACAATACCATCAATACCGGGCGGGCTGTTTTCACTGTATCAAACCATTCTAGAGGCTCCTACAGGTCTCTCAAGTCTCTACGGAGTTTTGTGATTAATTTTTAATATAAACGGCATGAATTTCTCGCTATGAATGACAGTCCAGAATTGAGGGGAGAGTCACTCCAAGTGACAGTTATCAAATGATGTGACACAGTCACACAGCGCGTCTGAAAATTTCTTGAGGGCAGTAAGTGGGCACACAGGCTCTTTGAAATTCAAAAGGCAGAGGTTGCAGTGGAGCACCATTGAACAGCGAGAGTGTTATATACAAAAAAGGGATAGGTCTAGCAATTGCAGAGAGAAACCAACTTGAGTGAGTGACCAGCGAGACGCGACATGTCACAAACCACGTGTCCGGCGGAAGCATTTCATCATCCTCAGAGTCGCTTCCAGACTGTCTTGAAGGCAGTAGTGCCAACTCATACCCTCTCTGACAAGCGACAATTTTTTTTTCAGACTGTGAGGCATAGCCATGCTCATTAAAAGGCTGGATCAGCATCCTTCCTCATACTCTTTACTAGAATATAGTGGATGAAATCTTCTCGCCTAAGCTTTTCAGCCGTTCCTCAGAGACCTCTGTCTCTTCAGGTGTAGGAATACCCTTTAACATATGAATATCAATTCCATGAACCAACCGTGCCGCTCACCGTAACAAAATCCATCTCATGAGCCCTCCAAAATCTAGTCTTTTTCGCTATTTTATAGCCCAAGAAGCAGACGAAGAAAATGGGTATGTTGATATCTTGCAAGATAGCCATTGAGCTAGACACAGGCGAAGTAAAGCAACGACTCACAGGATGATAAAAATTTCGACGCTGTGAAATCAAAAAAGACTGCATAGCCATTCACTAAGATGAAGAAAAGACACCAGAACAGGCCCCAGTACGCGACAAAAGGCTGGAAACGGTTGTAGTACGCATTGGTACGGAGGTCAAAACCTTGCGCAGTCATGCCGCGACCTGTGGAGGATGAATAGTCGAACCCCTAACAGCTGTACAACTAACGGAAGCGCAAGTAAGTGAGGTTGATCGAGAACCATCCAATGAAACCGGAGGTGGTAACGATGTTTACGAACCAGCTAGGAAGCATCGTGAGCAGGGATTAACACGAATTGTCATAGCATCATACTTGAAGACGGTCTCGCCGCCGCTGCTAACATTCATGAAGGAAAGCAAAGAGAAGCAACCCTAGTGAAAATGATGAGATCATGGTTCTACGAGCAGAGATAAACCTAACAGGTACAACGACAGCGACCCACGGTAACCCTTTCTTAGTGCAGCGGCTGAAGATACGAGGTGCTTGACCACGGACCGCAAGACCGTAAAGAATACGAGCGGCGATAAAGAGAGAACTGTTTCCAGCCGAAAGGGCGCTAGTAAACACGCAAGCGTTGATAATGTGGGGCAGGACTGTCACATCGTTAGTTTCATTAGGGCATAGCCGCAACATGCACCTTTGATACCAGCAATGTTCATCGCGATGACAAACGGAGATTGGGCAGCATTACCAGTAGCTTGACAGCGTCAAAGAAGAATAAAGAAAAACGACTATACGTACACTTGAGGAGGTCATCGTTATCATATGGAACCAGCATCCCAATCATAATGATGCCTAGAACCTATTAGTGAATTAGCCGATCACAGAAGCAACAAGTCGGGCTATGCTCACATAGAACGTGACAATACGATAGAAGACGCGGCCAACGGCCTTCTTTATGTTGCGACGTGGATTTTCGGTCTCGGAAGCAGCGCTAAAACGTGTAAGCAAGGCTATACGAGTTCAAGTCTATGAGCATTCACATGCAAACCGTTTCCATTCCTGAATAGGAATATGCCGCTTGAACGATGACAGAGAGAATTGCCAGGAAACGGTCAGTATGAATGTTGCTGACAAGGCCAGCTCGATTCAATGCTCCTGGATTTTTCCAATACTGGAAGGAATCGTTAATCTTCACTTGAACTGGGGTGAACCTGAGCTCACCCTAAAGCCAATTCGGTCGTGGCTAGGACTTCCTCCGAGATCGATAATAAGACCTGCGAGGAGTAACCCAATGATCAACGTGACTAAGGAGATACTGGGTTAGAGCGTAGAGGAGAGGTCCATTGTACTCACTTTTAATGAGCGAAAAGATGAATTCCGCTATCTTAGACCTGTCTTTTGGATCGGTGAACACGTACATTCGCCAAAGTAGCTGGAACGGCGATAAGATTATGACGATTGATGACACGTTAATCTTACCGTACGCCAAGGATGTTAATACTACACACTAAGACGCACACTACAGCCGTGTAAATTGCAACATGATTGGTCTACAACCTGTCAGACCACAAGGACGCACTAGTGCTTGGTATCCTTACGTTTGCATCCCAAAAGCTGAGAACTAAAACAGACGCGGTGATTTCAGTGGGAATGGAAATTCTGTGTGCAAGTCAAGCTAAGCATGATATGATTAGAAGCATGCGCACGCAGACCCGTAGAAATAGTTCCACCCCAGTGCAAACCCGTATGCGGGATCGACCCATCTGGCAGCTACGCAGAGTGTCGTTAAAGCGGAGCAGAACTGCACGATACGTACCAAAGTAAGGAAAGGTTCCGGATATCGGCGCCCACGTCGTCATTTCACCAAGGGAACACAACATACTAGCGAAATGATTGATAACAAACGGTGGACTGATAAGACTCACGAGTAGCCGACTGAACCAACCAGCACATAGGCTATCAAGGCACCTAATGGTCCGGCAGTGGTGAGTGCGCTGCCCGACCCAAGGAATAAACCAGTCCCAATAGTGCCAGCTATCTGTAAGCCATTTAGATTGTAATAAGACAGTTATAGCCTTACAGCAATCCTGGAAGCGAGACTGTTAGATGTGCAAGAAAAGAGGTAGCGAGAAGACAAACATCTGAATGTGGCGTTGCTTTAGCCTTCGCTGGACTCTATCCAGGCCATGTTCTACAGAATCATACTGAGAGTCATAAGCAGGAGGGTGTTTATTGTCGTCTGCGCCTTTTTCAGAATCGCTATTGCGGTCCATGATAAGGATTAAAGGAGAGACGTCAGGCACCGGCCCACCATGTGGTCGGAGGCTGACTCGGAGCCACTATGATCATAATGGAATGCTTGAATTATACTTAGAAGCAAGATACGCCACCAATAAGCCACCGCAGATTGCAATTCGGAAGGAGTATACTATGGGTAGACTTTCGGCACCCTGCTGTTCGTCTATGCATCATCCTCTCGAGACAGACGAACTCGGCTGAAGAATTGAACAACGGGAAAGAGTTAGAAGGTATTTCGCGTTGGTCACCTGACTATTCTCGCTTCCTATCGGCTATCTACTGCTTATGAATCCCTACATGCACTATACTGTAAATAAACGACATCCGACTTGAATCCACTCTCAAAGGACCTAGTAACACAGGTCGAAGTTGAAAGCCATTGGAATACCATTTTAGATATATCCTACTCCGTCGTCGTTTTGACTGGGACGAGATCTGATAGGTGGGTAAGAGCAAGGAGACAAATTTGAAAGACCCACTGCATTTCTCGCGATATCACTCTCAAATTTGCGTACTTTCGCTTCAGTTGGTCGCGATTCTTCCTCGCTTCCTGCAGATCTTCATCCGCCTTTCTCTTTTGCTGACCAAGTTTGAGTTTCAGCATGTTGATCTCGGTCATCGCATCCTTTTCCTTCAAGGCGTGTGCACGCGAGTTATTCATGTGTCGTTCGCATTCGCCCATTAGCAATTCATTTTCGCGCTTCAGTCTTGCGATTTCGCGTTGAGAGGCTTCTAGCTTTCGATCCAGCGAGGCGTCTGCCACCGAGCCGTCAAAATACACGCGTCGAACGCTCGGGAAGATATAGCGTTGGAACTTCCGGGGGAGACAGGCTGCCTGCACATCGTTCAAGTAGGATCAATAATGCCTTGAAGCACTAACCTCGGGTGTCACTGTACACGATGAACGCTGTCCTCGAAAAAATCACCACAACTTACCAATCGGAAAAGTTGTTCGACACGTAGGACATGATACCGAGTAACCATCTTTGGAGGCGTTGGCCACATAATCCTGCATACACTGACCACAGTACACGTGTCCTGCGCCAACTGTTTCACACACAAGACCGCCACTCGAATTGACACGTACCACAGGGCGTGCAGACTGGACTTTTGAGATTTGACAGACAGAAACTGCACTGAGATGACATGGTCGTGAAAATAACAAAAAAAGTCACGCGAAGACGCGACTTGTCAGCTTCACGTGACTGTATCCGACATCATCCTCTCGCGGAATCATTCGAAAAAGTCTATTGCACTTTCTGGGCAAAGACTCCGAGCCATGTGTTTTCTGAGTCATCGTCTTCCCTAAAGTACTCAGAGCTAACAACGGTGGACGAGCTATCAGAGGCTTCCGGAGGCATTTACGAATCCTGAACCGACCACGACGTAGTCAACGGGTACGATCTAGGCACCGTAGTTGAGACTTTCAAACACGACAACTACAGCGGGCCATTTCAATTCGGTAATACATGATTTACTCAGTATCTAATTCTTCTAATTCTTCTATGGATTCGTCGTCAGAATCGACCGTCTCCCATCCACTACTGCCACTTTCATCCTCATCGTAATTAAGAAAGAGTTCGACATGGGAGAGCCGGCTCAAGCATCGCAGAACCAGTGAGGACAAAACAATCATGATGAGGACGCAGTCCTTCAGCTTTCCATCTCTCGAAGATTCATCGTCATGATCTATGAAACCGACCCCAATTTCAGGTGGATATCTGCAATAATGCAGGGTAATCTGTCTCGTCATAGCGTTCGCAGGCATCTCAGCAGAGAAACTGGCTATCAGTAGGTCACGGTTTTGTAAGTCAGTCCGTAAGTCATTCATAACGTTATGAAATAGGAGAGAATTGGGCGAGAACCAGAGTGCTTCATCAGCAGTTGGCGGATCTACCTACTATCAATCATCGGATACGGAGAAAAGAATGGGACGAACCAAGTCGACAGGATGACTGGAAGCAAAAGTACTTGTGCATTCTCCAACAGTCCTTTTGGCAGGAACGAGAGCAGTAGAACGCACTGTAACATCCTCGACAGCGATATGTCTTTTCGCCGGGAGCGGGGCACTGACGTATGATGAGTACAAATCGTCCAACTTGACCGCAGACGTACCATATAACCTTCACACGATCGTGGCCATTCAGAATAAGCTCTCTCTCTTGCATTCACGGTCGCCACCAAAAGGGTCAGAGCGTTTGCGAGAGGCTGGCTTATAGCTTCCATTTCTTCGATGTAAAAGTCGTGATCGATGCTATTGAGACATCGTCTCACTGAACGTGTGACGACTGGGAAAAAGAGGTTTGGCAAAATCTGTGTGCATACGATATCTTTGCAGCATGTTTCCAAACAACTGCCTGGGAGAAATGGTGTACATTTCAGAAGTGAGCGAACCAGCCGCTCTCGTAATACTGGTAGGAGCAGGGCAGGGTTATCACGGACTTTACCTGCAATGTAATGCGTGCCCAGACTGAAGCAGTAAGACATGCGAAGAAGCTGCTTATCGTCCAAATTCGACGGGGCATATTCCACAGGTTTTCTGTGTGATGTGAAACGATAAAGGAGGTGAGCAATGAGCGAGACTGAGCCTTGCGACTCAAATGCAGCGTCAAATTCTGGAAATTCGGAAGCACCGACGACAATCTTGAGACTGACGAAGAGATACGAGATACAAGGGTCTTTGAGAGCATTAATCAGCTTTGTCAAGCAGTTCGACGCCACTTGTGCAGGACTGTCACCGAGTGCACCAAAGAATTGTTGCCACTGAATGCGACTATCGTCCATAGTTGTGCCGAATTTATCCACAAAATCGTGGATAAAACCTGGTAGACTCCGGTCAGAGACAGTGAGCATATCGGAGGATCCTTGAGCCTGCAGTGAGCGCCACTGCGTGATGCTAAGTGAACCCCAGAACTCCGCCACGAAGGACACAAATCCTTGTGCGCAAGCCATTGTACGCCAAAAGTGCGGCTTGAAAGAAAAAATGGCGTGGAAAGTGACACCAGCCAGATGCACAAAGCTAGATGTCAGCGGGTCGTCTTCTTGAACGAGCAAGGCTGCCCATTTCCAAAGAAACTGCCAGTTATCAACGAGCTTTTGCTCTAAATTTTTGGAAACTTGCCCCAGGTTATTTCTGGCGGTCGATATCGATAGTCTGAGTCTTGTTTCCCATGACACAGCGCTGATGAGGGTCAGGAAGGAAGCCCAAATAACCTGGATGCTCTCTGCAACCTCTCTTCGTGAGGTAGGAACAGGGCATTGACTCATCTGCGCGAATACGATATCCACTAAATCCAGATACAACCTGCTCTGCCTGATAAACAGTGTATCAGACTCTGCAATCTTAGTTAGCATCAATAATGCGGCGCCAGACCCTGATCGCGCCTCCCGCTTCAGATGCTATAGCCGAAAATTAGTTGAAGTATTGATCCAGTCTTTGCCCTACCGCGATGTCTTTCAGTTTATTCATGATAAGTTGGTTGGTTTCAACTTGAGCCAAAGTTATACAAATAAAGGGATCGCGCTGCTGAGACTCCATAAATCAGTTTGGGCAAGTGCCAAGGAGGTGAGTACCTTACTACACAAAGAATCCATTTCCCAACAGAGCTGATAGGTTTTTCCGTTTTTGAGAGACGGACTCTGTCTAACTATCTTACAGTGGCACTTTCATTGATATCATTCAGGACCGACGGCACGATACTTCCGATCCTCAATGAAGTTACGATTGCAAGTAGAGCGTCGATCATCAAAGAGTGTTAGTGAGAGAGGAGATGTCGCAGCAAAAATGTCGAATTCGATGGCTAAGAGCTTCCTGCTCACTAGATACCGGAATGAATGGCAAGAAACTGTTAACACCGTGCGACACTCACTGGCATGATTCAGATGCGGATCCGTGACGTTCATAAATATTCTAGCTTTTGGACTAGACGGTCTCAGTCCTGCGACTCGAAGAGTGCCAATTCGTTCTCTGTCCAGCTCTGGCAAATTTGAGCAGCTGTGAAGGAGCGACAATGAACGTCAACTGTCTTCGCAACGTGTGGACATGCAGGATGTGAGCAAATGAACCAAAATTTCGGGCACGTAGTTGGCAACAGTTTATAGCTTTGCAGAACCTGAATCCCCGCTGACACGCATGTTCAGAGCGTCGATGCAAGTACAAGAAAAGGTGCTAAGAGGATTGCTACGTTCAAGGTCAACGACGGAGACTCGGAGTATCCGGCGACAACAATAGTAAACTAGAAGACTCGGACTTTGACATCATTGTGTCCGCCACCCATCTCAGCCACGGTGCCTCTGCAACTTGTCAAGAATCAAGATCCATCCAGGATTCACCGAAGACGACATTTATACTAGCACATACACAGACACATCTTCAATTCGCAACATCATGATCACAGTTTTCCAACATCAGACTGTGTCGTACGTCTCCTTTTCATTGCTGTCATTGCTGTCATTGCTGTCACTCTTGTTCGAACTATATATCACAAGCGCAGTGGAGACTGATCTCTGAGGAGTCGTCCCACACTAAAATGACCACAATGAGGGTCACCATCCCCATCGGTTCAAATTCTTCCAACTCTGTCTCCATAAAATCCACAGTGACATTTGGCGGGAAAGTGCCATAATGAAGATGGACATATCTTGCTGTGTTAGCGGGCTTTTTCATCGAGAAGTGACTCTTCAATGTGTTATTTGTTTGCATGCTGGTTTGTAAGTCATGAATAGCATGATGGAATAGCAGGGAATTGGACGAGAATTCGAACAGCTGCCTTGCGCTTAACGGCTCTACACTATAAAATGAGTTTCGAATGACCTATCAGCGAGACACAAACCAAGGCGAGTTGACCTCAAACAAAAATACTTGTGCATCGACCAGGCTTTTCTTTGACAGGCAGGCGAGCAGTAATATGCACCGAGGCATCCTTGGCAGTACCGTACTCCGGGCTCATTGGGGTTGGGGCACTGAACATTGATCACTTTACAGGGAAAGAGAAGAAGATTGACTCGTACCTGCGGAGCTTCGCAAAATCGTGGCCAGTTACGATGCGTTGTCTCTCTTACATTCAGAGTATTGACAAAAAGAGTTAGATTGTCTGCGAACGGCTTGTTTACGTCTTTCATCTCGTTAATGTAAGAGACATAATCGATGCTATTGAGGCATCGCCTGATCAAACGCGCTATAGCTGGGAAAACGAGGTATGGTAGAGTAGCTTGCAAGATCCCGCTGCAATATTCCTCGGTAAGAGGAAAACGCGCAATATATGGACCGCATTTCAAGAGTGCGCGGATGATTCTTTGTTGCAGGACTGTGGCAATGAGCGAAGGAGTACTCAGTACCTTTCGAAATATGTAGCATGTGCTAAAATCAAAGCATCGAGCTAGATCAGTGTGTTGGCGATCTGAATTTGAAGCCGTGGCTTCTGTGGGTTTTCTGTGTGATGCGAGGCGGTAAACAAGATGAGATATGAGTGGTAATGAACCCTGTGATAGCAATGCGGCATCAAAATCTTGAAACGGTTTATCTGAGGCGATTACGATAATCCTGAGGCTCACGTCGAGGTACGAAAGACAAGGGTCTTTGAGAGCATTGGTGAGACTTTGTAAACAATTGGATGCCATCTGCGCAGGAGTGGCACCTAGTGCACCAAGGAATTGTCGAACTTGACTAGAATCGATCCTGGGGAATACGTCAATGATTCTCAGTATAAACGCTGGGAGGCTCCAGTCATAGGCATCAGGATTTGAGACGGAGCTTTCAGTCAACATTTCTAATGACCGCCATCGCGAGATACTAAGGGATGCCCAGAGGTCTGCCATCAATGGCAGGAATCCCATTGTGCGTACGATCGTCTTGGGTGACTGCCAGTGGTGTAGGAACATGACGTGCAGAATGAAACCAACTGAGTTGGCAATACTTGCCACCCTGGGTCTATCCTCTCGAACGAGAAAGGCTATCCATTTCCAAATGTCCTGCCACATGTCAGCGTATTTTTTCGGGAGCTTTGATGTGTGTGTTTGTGATGTTTTGACTTCCCATGCCATAGCAGAGACAAGGGTGATGAAAGCAGCGTGGATGACCTCGATTTCTTTAATAATCTCTGGTTCATCCATTTGAGGGGGCGGAATTTTTTTGCTAGATATGTGAGTCAAGGCTATATCCACGAGCTCCAGATACAGCCTTCTTCGAGTGAAAGCGACAGAGCCATCCGCAATGTGGCCCAATAAGAGTAACGCGTCACCAGATCCTTCCTGGGCCTCTCGCTTTAATCGCTATAGTAAGAATAAGATGCTAGCAGGCATTAAAAAATCTATGCTTCACCGCGGTGGCCTTCAGGTTCATCAGAGTGAGCGTGACCGCGTGACTTTCTGCGATGGCAATCAACTCCACTACTACCACTACTTTAGGCCACCCTAGCAATCACCTCGTTAACCAAAACATCCTTTCTCACCTCAACGTTAAATGCAACCTTCGTCTCAGGCCTAAAGACCAAACAATATGTCGATCCTCCGAAATGGAACATCCCAATCTGGTCTCCCTTCTCCACCCTCTGACCGGTACTGACCGTAACCTCGCACGTCGACACGTCTGCCATCCCCACTGCCATGAAACACATCAACCCAATATTTGGATTATCTGCCTGTATGAAGACAAGAGCACGTGTCGCGATGGCCGTTCGGATGAAAGCTTGGGAGCCACTAGGCCCCGTGGGATCACATTCATCTGGAGTGTTATTAAAACCTGATTCGGCGAAATATGTTCCTGGTATGTTGACAATCTTCACGACCACTCCATTCACGGGACTATGCCAACGATGGTACTTGGTCGCGCTGAGGAAAGCTTGGTACACTGTTCCATCAGCGAATTGAGGCGCAAGCTGATCGTTATTGAGCATATGGTCAAGTGAGTATGTTTGACCTTTGACCCAGAACCTAGCCTTTGCTTTGACATTTGTTGCGATGCGATAAACCGTCGATTCGCAAGGGCTGACGATGGAGTCAAGTTTCTTGCATTGGACTTCTCTTTTTCCGTCCTGGAATTGACGCGTAAAGAAGTCATCCCAGGAAGCGAAGCCGTAGTACGGTGCACTTGGATCGCAGACGTAGGTATTGGCAAAGTCTGGCATGGCGGTAGAGGCGGCAAGCCCGAACCAGCCATCGTCATCTGTAGTGAGGACATTGCAGGAGTCTTTTGATTGCAGGTAGAGTGCCCAGACGTCGAACATGGCCTTGAAGTGCCTGTTAACTTCTGGTCCAACAAACATTCGGAAGCCGGCTTCGGTGCCCATCGACCTGAATCATGTACTGGTGAGCATACATTGAATAGCTCCACCGTCATAACGTACCAGTCCAAGATGGCATTGAAGGGGAGATTTTGCTCAAAACTGGGAGCCTGACGGATAACCTTGTTAAAAAGCGCCAGCATCCACTTGTAATTTGGAATCTATGACCTCGGTACGCATATATGATATACAAAAAACCGAGAACTGACCTGGCACTTGGCAGTAGGGTCCTTGTTATACGGCGGCTTGCGGGATGATTGCTCGAACATTTCGTGGAAGCCCATGTAGACGACGGGATCCTCTTCAATGAATCGTTGGAACTCCTGGATCACAGGATGCCAGGTTTTGGGGTCGCGTGAGCTTTCATCAGCTTCGAGTTCGATTATTTTCTTTGCTATCCATTCATCGACAATCCCGGTGGCTTGGCTTCTGGGAAGCCAAGCAACAACGCGACTCAACCAGCTACTAACGCGATGGGGAGCATACGTGGCCGACATGATAGACTATGGTTGTGATAGTATGAGAAGACCTCGTACTGGAAAATTGTTGGAGAAGTGACATGATAAGGCTTTTGACAGTGGCACTGCACGCACCTCCTTACGTCCCTGAGAACCTTCTTCCCCTAGTAGAAGAAACCAGTATTGGCTTTAAAGAATGCAGCCAGTCAAGCTATAGTCAAGCCCGATGACTTAGAGGAATGTTCCATTATTTAATTTCGTTGTTACCGCACCGACAGCGGAACCGAGTGGGATGACTGTAATGTCGGTTTACAGTTAAATGTTGCTGTACGAGACGAAGATAAAATGTACAAATACACATGTTATGTAATCAGGTTCCCCATGTTATTTTTGCTGATCATGCATCGATCATGCATAGGAATTTGAGACTCCTATGACTACTTTAACTTAGGCCACCGTAGCAATCGCCTTGTTAAGCAAAACATCTTTCCCCACCTGAGCCTCAGGATCAAATGTAACCTTGGTCTGAGGCCTAAAGACCAAACAATGCGTCGATCCTCCAAAATGGAACATCCCAATCTGATCTCCCTTCTGCACTCTCTGACCACTACTGACTGTAATCTCGCACGTCGACACCTCTGCCATTCCTACCGCTATGAAACACATCAACCCGATATTTGTATTGTCCGCCTGTATGAAGACAAGAGCGCGTGCTGCGATGGCCGTGATGAAAGGCTGGGAGTTGTTAGGACCCGCGGGATCAGGCCCATCTGGATCTTCAAAACCCTCCGTCGGTGATTCGGCGTAGTATGTTCCTGGAATGTTGATGGTCTTCACGATCACCCCGTTCACGGGACTATGCCAACGATGGTACTTTGTCGCGCTGAGGAAAGCTTGGTATACCGTCCCACCAACGAATTGAGGTGCAAGTTGATCGTTATTGAGCATATGGTCCAGTGAGTATGGTTGTCCCTTCAGCCAGAACCTATCCCTTGCCTTGACATGAGTCGCGATGCGATAAACTGTCGACTCGCAGGCACTGTTGATGATCGAATCATTATCCTTGAACTCGACGCTTCGTACGCCGTCTTGGAACAGACGCGTAAAGAAGTCGTCCCAGGAAGCGAAGCCGTAGTATGGCGCACTTGGATCGCAGACGTAGGTATTGGCAAAGTCTGGCATGGCTGCAGAGGCAGCGGGCCCGAACCAGCCATCGTCATCTGTAGTGAGGACGCTGCGGGAGTCTTTTGATTGCAGGTAGACTGCCCAGACGTCAAACATGGCCTTAAAGTGTGCGTTAACCTGTGGTAAGACGAACATTCTGAAACCAGCATCGGTGCCCATCGGCCTGGATTGTGTGTCGGTAAGCATACATTGAATACGAGGTGATACATACCAGTCCAAGATGGCATTGATCGGGAATCCGACGAGGTCGTTCTGCTCGAAACTGGGAGCTTGACGAATGATCTTGTTAAAAAGTGCTAGCATCCACAGATAGTTGCGGACCTGAAAAGATCTCGGTACGCATACATGATGTCTACTGAAATTCACTAACCTGGCACTTGCCAGTAGGATCCTTGTTATAAGGTGGCTTGCGGGGTACTTGCTCGAACATCTCATGAAAACCCATGTAGACGACGGCATCCGATTCGATGAATCGTTTGAACTCCCGGATCACAGGATGCCAACTGTTGGCGTCGCGGGAGGCTTCGTCGGCTTCGAGTT
>QLOY01001331.1:0-41490 GCA_003313965.1 Megacollybia marginata
GAGTCAAATAGCACGACTGTGGGTCGGCATATCGGCTCATGTCGACTCGATCATCAATTAAGCGCTGAACACCAGGTGAAGATCTCAGCGATTTTGATACACATATGTCTCCTGCCCTGCAGTAGTGTTGTGTTTGGTCAATAAGCATAATGTACACAGTAGAATGAATGAACTACTAGTAGAAATACACATCACCAAAAATGTTGGTCCCTGATCCTCCATGGACAGGCCCAATATGTCCAGACGAAGTAAGTATTGCCAGATTGGGCAAGAGGCTATAAGCGGATCTGGACTCTGGCCCCTAGATGGCCATATCATAATGGTATTGCCAGATGGGCCAGATCAGGCTGGTATTGCCAGATTGAGCTTGATCTGGGACATCTAGGAAGAATGGGCATGAGCTGTAACACATTGCCTAGAGTCACACGACCTGGTACATTTAGACCAACCCTGGCACCATTGCCCATTTCAAGCCTAATATGTGTCGATCAGGATATCTCACATGTAGAGGACAATATAAATCATTAAACAAATCTGTATTATCATCTAAGTACTACTACAGTCCCTTATTTCCCCTTTACTATGATTTCTTCGGCTCGTTTCCTGCAGCCGTATTAGATAATGCATAGCAACCAACTGACCTTTGTCAACTGATCGAGACGGATTCGAAATCCCGGACACCCCTCGATTTGAGCCAACTCTTAATTTCTCTCATTCGAGTATTTGGATCCGGGACCTAAAAGATGTCCGACGCGCGAGCCATTGCTAATACATGTCTCACTTCAGCCAACGACGCCGACAGAATGAAGGGAGAACGCTTACCGTCACCGCTGGCATCCACACGTCGAAACACTTGGATACTTCGCCTATCAAGAAGCTTAGTTAGCTTAATCCAAGGGACAAACTCAATTATACTCCCGAATAAGCTCGACAGCCTTCTCACTAAACCCTCCCCACTGCCAAGCACAACACCCGCCCTTTTCGAATACACGTCTCAATCTTCTCCCCCTTCCCTCCCAACCGCATTCGGCGAATGCAGTTTTAGGATGACTTTGGTCAGTCCTCCCTTGATCAACTCCACTTTCTCGTACTTGGCGGAAGCATCTGAAACACCCACTACGAGACCTTCCTTGAGGAAGGGCCACCCAATAAATTTTTAAGTGATGTTCTTGAGTTATACAAATGAATTAGTACGATCACGATGGAGGAGGGAGAGACATACTCCTCATCGCACTCAAAAGCCGTTTCTCATCAATAAATGGAATCTTTACAATCGCTCCCCATTCAGCCTTCTTCCCGTTTAGGTCTTGTTCGAATTCGAGTGGGTAAAAAGTCCAGAATGGAGGACCCTGGAGAAACATGAGGTCCTAAGGGACTGTTATGAGTACGTGAGGCGAACGCAACGAAGGGACACCCACCCTATATGCCTCGGGAACCTGTTCCATACTCGCAGCCGGCAATACACCCATCAGTTGTTCGAAGGGCTTGAACGGAGTTCCCAGTTCGAATTCGAATTGCATCAGGTCTAGTCCTTTGAGGTTTGTAACTTTGTTAGTCAGACCAGCGGAAGAAGGGAGAACATACCGGAAATACGTGGTGCGTAATGATAATTGTAAAACCACCCACGAAGCAATGCCGGAGTAGTAGTAATACATGACCCATTGCAATCCTAGCAACAACGGAGTCAGACAGAGACGCAGAGCAGAAAGATTGGTACCTCGTTCATCAATATCCTGTTCTTCGTCAATCCGAGCAGAGGCGTACTTCTGTAACACACGTTGGAGGGCCTCAGCGCCTTCTTCGTCTTCGTCTGACGCCTCATCCTCCCAGTCCTCTTCTGCGTCTTGCCTACCAAAGGAAGAGTACGGACAAGAGACAGTTATCATGTTGTCATCGTCATCATACGAGTCCCACGAAAGCTCCAAATCAGGATCGGAACAGAGGGTGGTTAGGAAGGCTCGATTGCGGGAGGGGAGGGTAGTTGGAATTGTTAGCGGCTGAAAGGAAGAGGGGGATACAGAGAACGAAGAACGAACAAGAAGGCTTGGAGCGGCACTGTATACCAGTCTTTACCAGACCTAATCAAGACGTAAGAACATAAAACGAAAAGGGGGAGGTAACTTTACCTTCTTCAATGCATTGAGGTATGGAAGGGTACAGAAGGTTCGAGAGATCGGCGTCTCGACCAGAAGATCGAGCATATGTCTGAAATGTTGGTATGGGTCAAAGCCAGCACAGAGCCGTCGCGGTAGAAGATAAGGAGGTCGTGTTGTTCGGATCCAATATTTGAGATACCTGAAGTCCAAAACGGATGTGTCTCGACTTGCGCTCGAGAATACTTACTAGCGTGTTGCTGTACAGCAACGGGTAACATCAAATTCGCGACAGCTCGTCGGACGTGATTGAAGCGGGGGATCGGTTTTTCTTGTGCAGAGTCATGTCTTTGTTGTTGTTGTCGACCTGAGGTCGTTTGACCATGGTAGTAGCGGGGAGGAAGGGACAGAGACGCGGCCGAGATGGAAGCAGGAAGCAGGGATCAACAAAGTCACGTGTGTGACGCGACACATATTCACCAAACTAGTGATGCGCTTCATGCTGGGTACCACCTTTCTCTCCCGCTCCGATGAGTCCAACAAACTTGCACGGGAAGCAACCCCGTAAGAGGGTGAGATCCTGACGTGATGACAGAAGGTTGTGACCTTTTAGTGATCACACGAGCTCGTCATTCGCTCGTTATTTGACAACAGACAAAAAGCCACATAAATTACTTTGCAGAAACTGAACAGGTAATGGTGAGTGTGCCCCAGACTCCAATCGTGTTTTGGGACTAACTCAACAAAAGTTCGACCCGGGTCACATCGTTCGTGGAATCGACTTCTCAGACGACCCACTTCTCCAAGGTCGTCTATTCTCGTATGTTGACACACAGCTCAACAGAAACATGGGCAGCCCAAACTTCGAACAAATTCCCATCAACCGACCCCGTATTCCAGTGCACAACAATAACCGTGATGGAGCGGGCCGGCAGCTTATCCGACTCAACAACTATCCCTACACGTTCAACAGCCTTAACAGTGGTTCACCCAAACCTGCAAATCAAACCTTAGGAAACGGTTTTTTCACCGCTCCATCTCGTACAGTTGTTAACGCGCACTATGTCCGCAAAATCTCCCCTACATTGCTGGACTACACCCAACCCCGACTCTTCCTCAACTTGATCCTCCCATCCGAACAACAGATGGTGGTTAATGCGCTTCGGTTTGAACTCACACATGTCCAGTCAATATCCATTTGCCAGAATTTTATTCTTCAAATATATAAGATTTCAAATGATCTTGCAAAGCGAGTTGCTTCCGCTATTGGTGTCGACGAGCCAAGTCCAGATCCAGAGTTTTATCATGGGAATGTCACAGCTGGACTTTCTTCAATCAGACTCTGACGAGTATTGCGAGTCTTAATATTGGGATTCTTTCCACTATCGCCAATTCCTCTTCCATTTTGCAAGCTGTTTCGTTGGCCTCGACATTCCAGACCAATGGCGTTAATGGGATTGTGATTGCTGAGACGTTGGCTGTTGATGGCGTCAATACCACATATTCTGCTGCAAACGCTGTTTTGTTTGACGGCGTCATTATTACAGATGGGACTGACTCCCTTTTCAAGGGAAATACATCGACATCGTCAACGTTCTATCCTCCACTTCGACCCATTGATATCATGCGCGATGCGTTCTTTTATGGCAAACTGGTTGGTGCGGTAGGGGACGGAGGAAGGACTGCATTAGATGTTGCTGGTGTACCTCAACAGGATGGAGTCTTTATTACGAGTGATGTGAGCGGAAGTTTCATAGATGACTTCGAAGGTGGATCGAAGCAATTCAAATATTTAGGTCGGTTTCCTCTTGATTCCTAGTTAATCTTATAGATTTTTATGAATGGCAATGGATTTAACGGAGCCTCCTGTGCCACCAGCCCGTGACATGATGCTTTCAAACTGGACTAGAATTTCTAGCAACTACCTATCTTGTGGAAATGCGATCCTCGATCAAAGACTAAACAGAGATTACTCCATAATAGGCACCTTGCTCATTGCGTCTCACTGGATGGACATGCTGGATGATATATTCACTCAGGCACAGGATTCAGGATTCAGGACAGTTCCTATGGTCACCTTCACTAACCAACCTTGATTGTATCTACAGTGGCATTCCTCCTTTGCAACTCTGTCTTGAGGTCTAAATAGATTTCATTCCGGGTCAGCAAAAGATTGAACTTGAAGCAGCATAAAAATTTATTCAACGGAGGAGTTGACATATTTTGCAATCAGAATTGATATGCACTCAGAAAAGATAATGAGGTGAGGAATCAATCAGCCTTGTAGTCTAACTGCAGTCATTATCCAGCCATCACTCGCCATAAGGAATCAACAGCATGATAACTGACCAGATGCAGATTTTTCAATTGTCCCGAGTTGTCCAAAGCCCATCATAGCTTAGCCCTATGAAAGCCCTTCCAGAGTCATTGTGTCCACACGTCCTGATCAGGGTCAGTCTTATTGATATTGGCTCCATTAAATGTGTGTTTACATAGATTGAGAGCAAAAGCTAACCCTACATCAAGATGGTCTGTATACCCTTATCCTGACTATAGTTCAAAGGTTGGTTTTTTTTCTGAGAGAATACTGTCCTTTTACTAGACTACCTCCTCATCCTCCAAAACCAATCCCGTAACAATAGCAGTCACACCAATTGAACAGTGTTTCATGAATCCTGATCTGTTTCAGAATTCAAAAGGCAGATTCAGAGGCTGCAAATGTATGTCACTTTCCTTCATCTGGGACTGATTAATTGGATAGATTATAATAGTCCACATGAAGTAGCTCTCATCTTCTGTTCATATACTGGCAAGATACATGTGAGAGTGCTTCCACAGGATTTGCATTATCTAAAGATATGTCTTGTATGTGTCAAGGTACATCCTTTCTTTTGTTTGCTCAAGAAAGACTAACTCAGCTGGCATGTAGGTTGAACAAGAAGTAGTAGTATTACTGAAATCACTCAAGTCGGGTTCATCGGGGACATAGTGTTACTGTGACTCAAGTTCATGTATTTGGACATAGATGAATATCATATTGTAAACTTGTAAATAATGGTATGAACACACATTCATTCACCCAGTAGGATAGCCCTATTACCACCTTCTTGCCTTCAGAACAAAACTCTTCAACCCTAAGGCTGCATATCTCAGGATCAATCAGTTGAAGATAGTTCTGAAGACTCAGACTCATAGTGAGTCTGAAGACAGCAGCTCAGAGGACTCAGATAATTCCAGCAGTGACTCTGAGTCTGTGGGCTCAGAGTCAGAGGATGACTACTATGAGGATTATGATGTTTATGGTGAGGAACAGCTGCTGGGTATGGAAGCTTTCTAGGGTTGTATATATTTGATTTGTACTATATAGTAGGTTGGAAAAGAATTTATTGGTAGAGACATAATGCCAGGTTGACCTAGAGAATGGTATCAAATGCCAGGTCAGGTCTGATATGGCTCCTATCTGGCCAGATAGTGTCCAGATCAGGCATATAGATTGCCAGATTGGCCTAGATCAGGCATATATAATGCTAGGTTGACCCAGATCAGGCTCTTATCTGGCCAGATAGGGTCCAGATCAGGCATATAGATTGCCAGGCTGGGCCAGATCAAGCAGTGTGCTTGCAATCAGGTCCCATTGCCTAGCAATTTTGTACAATAGCTTGTACCTACATTGCCATCCCACTACTAGATCTGGCCCACTCTAGCCATACTTAACCTGATGATACCCCAGACTGCCAGGTCAGGGACCAACACTTTTGGTGATGCAATGCAAAATCCTTGAACATATGCAGAAAAGGGTTCGAGTCAGACATGGTCATACAAAATAACTCTGGTGGGGGCAATGTCTGCAAACAATGTGATGGCTTAAGAGGATCCGTCGTAGACGCGGGATACTCGCTTCGTAAGTGTTGAGGATATTCAGTGGTCGTTAGTGATTATGTTTGTTGTTGTATATTAGTGACAGTCAGAGTTGATTCTGATGTCGGTGTTCAGGGGTCGGTTCAGCAGTCAGTTCAGATGCTCTGAGGATTCACTCGCCGTTGCCACCTCAATGAGAACGTCGGACTCGGAATTGCCACCCAATATGTTGGGATGGCCCTCAGAGTTTAAGCTCACGGAAATTGAATAGGACAGGCTTACCGCTGGTCCGGAGTCCTCTCTGAATGCCTTGTATACCTTTGTTCTTTACCGTCTTTGTAGTTCACCTTGCAATTGTAGGCGTGTTTTGGCTACTTCAACAGTAGGTTTCGAGACGGTTACGTGGTCATGAATTGGCCTCTATTCCACCATGATAGACCACGCTCTGCCCGTAAAATTTGCTCAACTCTTTGTGAGACACTACCGAGTTCTACGTACACAGTGCCAGGTCCAGAGACGGGCTCTCGCGCACCGCGTTTGAGTCACATGACGCTGCTGAAACCTTTGTCACATTACGTAATACGAGAAATCGAGCTGGACGATTACTCTTTCAATGACGCACTTGACTTCGAATAAGCTTTCTATGCTGCGTATATAAGTAGTGCGACTCAACATGCCGCGTCATTGTCTACCATGCGTCGCTTTTCAGCAACTTTCATCAGCTTTCTTGTGTTCTTTGGAGTCGCTGCTAACGAAGCAGTCCAACAACGCGATTCGAATGCGCCTACACGCGACATTCCACCGGCCGAGTACTCCATTCCCATAGACGGCTCTGTGCCCCGATCGCGAAAGACCTTGAAGGACTTGCGGGAAACGCAGGGCTTTACCTCTTCCCTTGCAGGTTTCGACTTTGACCAAGGGTACTTGGCGAATGTCACCATAGGCGGTAACCTCTTTCGCCTTATTGTCGACACGGGCAGGTAAGCAACCATCTCGCTAGCTTTCAGAGCCAACCTACGTCTCTACTAGTTCCGATACATGGGTACCACAAACTGGGTTCAGTTGCCTCACGCTGAAGGGAGCTCCAACAACACCAGATGCTTGTGCTTTTGGTACTTCCGGATTCGACCCTTCCACATCCTCCACATTCAAACCCTATCCTGATACCAACTTTAACATCACATACGGGGGCGGCGAGCACCTTACGGGAAATGTTGGTTTTGACACCGTTCAAGTTGGAGGACTGGCTGTTAAAGGTCAAGAAATCGGTCTTGTCACCACTGCTGCGTGGGATGGTGATGGAGTCAGCTCAGGCATAATGGGACTTGCTTCGCCCAATTTGACTTCAGTCTTTGCGGGTACCGACCCCCTCCAGGACTCGAGAAGGACCAATGGCCACTTGCCATACAATCCGTTCTTCTTCACAGCTGTGCAGCAAAAATTGGTCTCCCACCCATGTTAGTGACCACGCTTTCCAGTGTGTAATACTGACTATTCTCGCAGATTTCTCCATCGCCTTGAATCGTGGATCGTTCCAAGCAAAGTACTATTCCACCTACGATCCTAATCTCGGATTTATCTCCTTTGGTGGAATCGCTCCAGTTCCTATAACCAATAACGCAGTTACGGTTCCAATCCAAGGCTATCGCAGTGATCTTGGAAACGGCCGTCGCGATGTCACCTACTACTACTACACGGTCAATGCAGAATTCTCCTTCATGGGTAGCAAGATCTCCGTCCCCAGTAACAGTACGTCCTCCAGGCATCTCTTTCCTAGTCTAATTCTTCCCAGACGTCATCCTCGACTCTGGCACCACCCTCAACTATCTCCCAACCAGTATCGCAAACGCATTCAACGCGGCCTTTGCTCCTCCCGCTGTATTCAGCAAATCGTACGGAGCATACGTCACGCTCTGCAGTGCTAAAGTCCCTGGCGAATTCACAGTCAAGATCGGAGGTCGAACGTTCATTATCGAACCCGCCGATCAACTCTTGCCTATTCATACTAAAGATGACAAAGGACGGTATTTGTGTATTACTGGCACGACAGATGGAGGGCCTGTTTCTGATAAGAATATCTTCATTTTGTTAGTTTTTTTTTCTTCGTGCTTGCCTTGAACTATAAGCTGACGATCGATGAAGGGGAGATACTTTCCTTCATAATGTGGTTACGACGTTCAATATTCAGACGGCTGAAGTTACGATCACTCAGCGGCAGACGTATGGTAGTCGGGGAGGTTCACGAAGAGCGGTTCGTCGTTCTGTAGAGTAGATACATCGCCACACAATCTTGGTATCGCAATTCATCGAGGCAATAAATTATACCCTCTCACTTAGAACTTGAATTACATAACTTTAACGCTGTGCAAAAGATACCACCATTCGAATGGGTTACGGTGGTGCGTTCTGATGGCTTTTCCAGACGCAAGTGTGGTGGTAGGTTGGCTGTACATACGGGTCAAAACCGTATCTATTGGTTGCATAACCGTTAGCTAAATTCGGCAGGTGTGCTAGGAAGGCAAAGGAGAGGGAAGAGGGTACTCCCAAACGGAACTACTTGTTAGAAACGTCCAAAAGCTATCAGCGGGGAGAATACCATGAGATATGATTCGTGATTCGTCCAAGGGAGTCGCGCACCGCGTTGAGTCACATGACGCTACTGGATCCGACTCTTTCAATGACGCACTCGACCTGGAATAAGCTTTCTATGCTGCATATATAAGTAGTGCGACTCGAAATGCTACGTTCTTGTCCACCATGCGTCGCTTTGCAGCAACTTTCATCAGCTTTCTTGTGCTCTTTGGAGTCGCTGCTAATGACGTGGCAGGCATTGACCTTGAGCTCAGACGCGACATTCCACCTGCCCAGTATTCCGTTCCTATATCTGGTACTGTACCCCGGTCGCGAAGGGATTCGCAGTATTTGCGGGAAACGCGGGGCTTTACCCCTTCAACCCTTGCAGGTTCCAATTTTGACCAATCGTACTTGGTGAATGTCACCATAGGCGGTCAACTCTTTCGCCTTATTGTCTACACGGGCAGGTAAGCAATCATCTCGCTAGCGCTCAGAGCCAACCCACTACTAGTTCCGACACATGGGTACCACAAGATGGATTCAGTTGCCTCACACTGAAGGGAGCTCCGACAACACCAGATACTTGTGCTTTTGGCACTTCCGGATTCGACCCCTCCAAATCCCTCACATTCAGACCCTATCCTGATACCAACTTTAACATCACATACGGGGGCGGCGAGTACCTTATGGGAAATGTTGGTTTTGACACCGTTCAAGTTGGAGGACTGGCTGTCAAAGGTCAAGAAATCGCTCTTGCCACCACGGCTGCGTGGGATGGTGATGGAGTCAGCGCAGGTATAATGGGACTCGCTTCGCCCAACTTGACTTCAGTCTTCGCGGGTACCGACCCCCTCAAGGACTCGAGAAGAACCAATAGCCACTTGCCATACAATCCGTTCTTCTTCACAGCCGTGCAGGAAAAACTAGTCTCTAACCCATGTAAGTGACCACCAAAATGTTTTCTAGTGTTTGACTACTCTCACAGATTTCTCCATCGCCTTGAATCGTGGATCATTCGAAGTAAAATACTATTCCACCTACGATCCCAATCTCGGATATATCTCCTTTGGTGGAATCGCTCCAGTTCCTATAACCAATAACGCAGTTACGGTTCCAATCCAAGGCTATCGCAGTAATATTTCCGAAAACGGCCGCCGCGATATCAGCTACTACCACTACACGGTCGATGCAGAGTTCTCCTTCATGGGTAGCAAGATTTCCGTCCCCAGTAACAGTACGTCCTCCAGATATCTCTTTCTTAGACTAATTCAGGTTCTTCTTAGACACCATCCTCGACTTTGGCACCACCCTCAACTACCTCCCAACCACAATCGCAGACGCATTCAACGCGGCCTTTGCTCCTCCCGCTGTATTCAGCAAATTGTACGGAGCATACGTCACACTCTGCAGTGCTAAAGTCCCCGGCGAATTCACAGTCAAGATTGGAGGTCGAACGTTCATCATCGAACCCGCCGATCAACTCTTGCCTATCCACACTAAAGATGACAAAGGACGGGATTTGTGTATTACTGGCACAACAGACGGAGGGCCTGTTATTGATAGAAATATCTTCATTCTGTCAGTTTTTTCTTCATGCTTGTCTCGAACTATCAGCTGACGATCGATGAAGGGGAGATACTTTCCTTCATAATGTGGTTACGACGGTCAATATTCAGACGGATGAGATCACGATCACCCAGCGGCAGACGTATGGTAGTCGGGGAGGTTCACGACGAGCGGTTCGTCGTTCTGTAGAGTAAATCATAGTACATACGCATCGCCACACAATCTTCGTATCACAATTCATCGGGGCAATAAATTATTCCATCCACTTAGAATTGTGTAAGTTGTGTATTCCATCCAACGCGACACATCACACAAATATCCGACTGCTTAATCCGCGATTATGATCAAATCGTACACTATATCTCTGATACTGTCAGAGTCCCATTAGCTCACCCCTCTTCATCACCGGCTGGAAATTGAATCTCATCGGAATAGAAATCACCTTCCGGATGGCACTTTTTATGGACTTTCAAGCTTTCAAGTTTCATTTGCGACGAAGAGAATCATGATAATTGGTCAGGTTCGAGATCAGCATCAGAGAACTTGAAGAAATACGCCAGCGTACGGATATGTAAGGAAGAACCGCTGGCAAGTTGATAGTATCTAAGTTGCAACGATCTATCAGCCGGCCATTCTCTAAGGCACAAAACACGGAAGACATACCCAGATCGCACTTGGATCGTCGCACGATAGAAAACAGCACCGAAACTTAAACGATTCACCCTTCTCTGCCCGAGTTGAGCCTATAAATCGAGTCATCGAGACTAGGTGGAGGCAGAGCCGCCTAGCCATCGGCTGCGGCACATACTATGAATATTAATGTTCACCGATAAGCTTTCAAACAGTTTGAACTCACGCGCGCAGAGTAGCGTAGCCGTTCTGCGCAAATTATTTTTTTGGCTGCCGTTTTATGCGAACCGATGGTTTTTTTGACAAAAATGGCTTCTGGGCTTGAATTTTGCCTCCGAAAAGCTGTCTCTGGTATTGAATTTAAGATTTTCGAGGATAGGACTTTTGTGGAGGTCTACGGCGTCGCCCGGATTCGGGTGCCACTACGCACCAATAGGGGAATTCAGGATTCGACAAGGATTCGGATGTAAGTCCAGCCCGGATCCATAGTTTATTTTGATATCTGAATCCGGATTCGGCTGTATTATTTTTAGTATGAGGCTGTTGCCGCACTTCGGCAACTGATCAAACTCCGTTGATTCGCCTCAAACCATGCCACGTATGACAGAGAGGCAACAAGCAGCTGATACACACCAGAAAGCCTTTATTGTACAGCTGGTAACAGGTTAGAAAGTCAAAGATGCGCAACAAGAGGTAGGCCACACTGCTTAGCCATCTCTGTCATGGAGCTACCGAATCCCAGAATATGACACTTCACTCTGAATCTGAAACTTCGCTACTTTAGATATCGAATCCAGAATTTCGAATCCTGATGAATCCGTGTTGAATCCGTCAGGAATCCTCTATCTGAATTCCCTATTAAATGTAACATCACGTGCATTTGATGGTCTTCCAATCCTTATGCCCTTACCTTATGCGAACTTTCGTCTAGCTCGGGAGAAGAGACTCGACTGCTTCGCTACCTTATGCCATCCTGTCTTCTGCGGAGTTAGACCAAGTCCGTAGCCTCAGCATACGAGTGGACAGTGCGTGGACCATGCCGTGTACACTGTATATACTTCCTTCCTTCCTCCCATACTTAATCCAGGGTCTTATTTGCACCCGGGGTTAGCTCTATTCGGTCCTCACATATATTACTGTGATTCGACAGGCCATATCATTGCTTATCCCCAACTTACCCCATCATGCGTAGCTTCGCTGGTACTTTCATTAGCTTTCTTGTGCTCCTTGGAGCGGCTGCTAATGAAACAACCTTCCAACGACACGTTTCGGGTACCCCAAGACGAACAAAGCCAGCAGACATTCCAGCTGCCGACTTCTCTGTCTCTATCATTGGTACTGCTCCCCGGTCCAAAGCTAAAAAGACCTTGATGGAGTACTTGCGGCAGAAGGGGGGCTTTACCTCTTCCGTTGCAGGCTCCAATTTTGACCAAGAGTACCTATTGAATGCCACCGTTGGCGGACAAGCATTCTCCTTGGTCATCGACACAGGCAGGTAGGCAATCATCTCGCTAGCTTTCAGAGCGAACCTACGTCTTTACTAGTTCCGACACATGGGTAGCACAAAAAGGTTTCAGCTGCGAAACACTCAACGGAATTCGTGTTTCACCAGATACCTGTGCCTTTGGTACTACCGGATTCGACCCCTCCAAATCCTCCACATTCAAAGCCGATCCTGATACCAATTTTAACATCGAGTACGCCGACGGCGAGTTCCTTACGGGAAATGTTGGTTTTGATACCGTTCAAGTTGGAGGATTGGCTGTCAAACATCAAGAAATCGGTCTTGTCACCGAGGCTGCGTGGAATGGTGATAGAGTCAGCACAGGCCTGATGGGACTTGCTTCGCCCAACTTGACTTCAGTCTTCGCGGGTACCAACCCCCTCAACGACTCGGGAAAGACCCAGTTGCCATACAACTCGTTCTTCTACACGGCCGTGCAGGAAAAACTAGTCTCCCACCCATGTAAGTAACCACCAAAAGGTTTTGCCAGTATTTGACACTCTTTCACAGTTTTCTCGATCGCCTTGGATCGCGGATCGTTCAAAGCAGAGAACTCTTCCACGTACGATCCTAACCTCGGATTCATCTCCTTTGGTGGAATCGCACCAGTTTCTGTAACCGATATCTCCGTTACAGTTCCAATCCAAGGCTATCAAGGTAACACTGACTCTCGCGAAAACGGCCCCAATGTCACCTACCGCTTTTATACGGTTGATGTGCAAGAATTTTCCTTCAGGGGTAGCAAAATCTCCATCCCCAGTAACAGTACGTTCCCCAGACATCTCTTTCTTAGTCCAATTCTTTCTAGACACCATCCTTGACTCCGGTACCACCCTCAACTATGTTCCAACCACAATCGCAGATGCATTCAACGCGGCCTTTGATCCTCCCGCTGTGTTCAACGAGTCACAGGGGGCATACGTCACACTCTGCAGTGCTAAAGCCCCCAAAGAATTCACAGTCAAGATCGGAGGTCAGACGTTCACCATTGAAGCCGCCGACCAACTCTTGCCTCTTCAGACTCGAGATGACAAAGGACGGGATTTGTGTATTTCTGGTACGACAGATGGAGGGCCTGTTGTTGATGGGAATATCTTCATTTTGTCAGTTTTTTCTTCGTGCTTGTCTTGAACTATAAGCTGACATTTGATGAAGGGGAGATACTTTCCTTCATAATGCGGTTGCGACGTTCAACATTAAGACGGATGAGATTACGATTACTCAGCGGCAGCCGTATAGTAATGGGGGAAGTTTGCGACGAGCGGTTCGTCGTTCTGTGTAAATTATATTACATACACATCGTCAGACGATCGATGTGAGGTCTGACTGAGCAACCACCGTATCCAATTCCTTAATCCCATCACAATTATCAAACCGTACAGCCGATACTCTTCCTGCGTTGTGAGCCATACCCTCATGGTTCACGGGGTGTTGGGAGCTCAACAACCCCTCTTCATTACCGGCTTGAAAATGAATCGACATAGAAGCCAACTTCCCGATGGTACTTTCCATAGACTTTTTATTTGCGAGGAAAAGAATCACGATAGCTGGGTAGATTGCCTAGACGAATCGGGTCCGAGATCAGCATCAGAGAGAAAATACGCCGGCGTACGGATATGTAAGGAAGAACCAAGTTGATAATATCTCCACCCAGGCCATCTGTAAGTTGGGTTGAACAAATTGCAACGATCTATCAGCCGGCCATTATCTAAAGTGACTCAAAGGCGAAACACGGAAGACATACCCAGATCACACAGTAGAAAACTCCAGATTCAATCAACAACATCAAAACCTTCCCTACCCGAGTTGATCGTTTTTGAGCCGATAAATATGGTGTGATTTCGCTCCTGTAGAGCCTATCCTTGGATGTTTAACAGAAAAAGAGAGAAAAGAGAAGGGTGTTACCAGGCTTTGTAGACAATCATAAGTGTAGGTGTGATGTTGGTTACGAGCAAAGGAATGTAAAGAATCAATCTTTGTAGAGTTGAGTCGTCGAGACCAGGCGACACTAAACTGGAGGTATTTGTAGCGCTGAGGTAGCCATCCGCTGCGGTACACGCTATGAATGTCACGGATGAGCTTTCAAACTTTTTGAACAGTTTGAACTCACCCAGAGTGGCGCAAACGCAAAATACAAGGATCACACGGCACTTGAACTGTGGTACTATGACCCACGCTCGCCAAACGACGATGATATCACTTAGAACGAACTTATCTGTCAGCGTCAGCGATGAACTTGAAGGCTGCGGTGATGTAAACCTACATTGATTCTAGAAAAAATAACAATCCAAAAAGGATGTATTAGCCATATTCCCTCCTCCTGCTCAATAAACCAGACTAAAGTGACACAATGTAATGCAGTCGATGAAACTAAGAGTAGAATGACTGCTCCAAGAAGGAATCGACGAGCTCTTGATGGGTTTTCACTTTTGTATCCGAGTGTGAATGAGGCCATGATCGTGAGGACTAAAGCTACTCCTGTCAAACGTTGTGTTGAAGAACATTTTGAAAGCTGAAGGGGAGGACAGACCATACACCATCGATTCAGAAGTAGCTTGAAGGACTAGTGAGTCATCGAGTGGTTGAGAAGGAGGGTAATAGGGAACGACGGGGTTAATCAGCGGAGGGGCTTGAGGGAGGGGCTCCGGGGGAAAGGGGGCATGTGTCAAGCAGGAAGTAAGTGCCATGAAGGTGAGGAAAGAAAGAAGAGGCGCATTGTTGTCCGTTATACCATCATCATCATCATCATTACACAGCCAATCTCATCGTGCACACAGCCAATCTCGGCGTGCGACCATCCCGGCCTTACGATATCTACTTCTTGGATGGATCAAGAGCCCTTTGCCATGATTTACTTGCAACCCTCGACGATGGAATAGTCAGGTTTACACTTGCCTCGAACTATGGCTGATAATATGAGAGACAAGAGAAACAGTCGCTAGGTTGTATCGCAAGACGTTCAAACGCCACAAATTTGACGCACAATAATAGGAAGATTGGACATCTGAACCAGCGGATTCGTCCTTGAAAGCTAGAGCAGATGTGGCAGTGCGCATATACCATGATCATGATGCTCATATAGCCAAACAAGAGGATACGAAGGTAAGTATTGTTGGCCGGAAGAGCATCGTCAGGACACCAAATGATCTTGCTAACCTTGGCTGAGAGCTTGCAGCGAATCAATAAAGGTGACAGCAAACCTTTCTGATACAGTAACGTCCTTCACTTGGGCCGCCACTAGCCTGTCTGTTCCTGCCTTCAGGGCTTGTCATCAGGTTCAAGTTCCAGGTAGAGTAAAAGATGGATGGAATGCGTTCTGCAGAGTCACACAAAAGAGATGAGGGAAGTGTAGAGAGACGCGTCATTGAAACACGTGCTGAGAATCACTGGTAGTCACCTGGTCAACCTTCATCCAACCTTCATCCAATCTTCATCCAACCACTAGGCAACACCACGCACGTTCTGGTCTAGGTCGGGCCAAAACGACTTATTTTTCTCAGCAATTCTAGCATGGGAGCCAGGCACTATCAGGCCGAAAAGAGCCGAAAACCGAAATACTTATCTTCGTGGAGTAATAAATGACATATCTCTTTGCCTCATGATCATGGGCCTGGGGGAACCCTGAAGCCTCATCTTGACAGAAAACGCCATCCGCCAAACTTTGTTCCCTATGTTATCGTTTTTGCCCTTGGTTCTGATTTTGCTGCTCTGTGTCGTTTGTTTTGTGCAAGCCGACGGACGCCTTGCTGTCAATCAGTGTCGATTCGATATCGACGGCCGGATGTTCAATCTATGTCCTGTTTTTGATCTGTTGCAAGCGAGATTTATCGTCGATGTGCCTTCGACGGGTGGTGTTTGGAGGAGTTATAGATGGACTATCTCTCAGGTTTGTTTTATCATTTTGTTTCTGTGTTAATTATGTATGTAACAGCGTACTTGGCTATCTGTGACTGGTGAGAGACTGCTTTACCCATAATTGATACTGACGAAACGCAGAGATATATCGATCCATAGAGATACCTATTATTGAGCCGAAAGCGTTAACGTCTCTCCACGCTATTGACGGTGAGGGACCCTATCAGCCTGCGGGGTAGCTGATTAGATATGACTAGGTGAATTCGTTTTGGGATGGCACGGTGAAGGTGGGTATGTCGAGTTAAGACTCGAGTGTGATCCCGAGGTGTGTAGCTGTCAGTGTCAAGCCGAAAGCTGTGGCTGAGTTTGACTTAGGCCGATTCCTCGACTCGACCATCATTTATATCGGTGTTTGAAGGCGTTCATGTCTTCTCGTTGCCTACGAAACATGCGTGCGACGACTGGCTTTCATTCTATAGGGTCGACACTACTACTACACGCCCAAGAACAATGACGGCAACACAGCCGACGGAGACAACACATACACGCCATTCGCATGCGACGGCAACAACGGTACGAACGCAGCCAGCCGAGACAACGCGCACACATTCGCATTCGACGACAGAAACACAGACATCGCGCACATATCGTTCGCGTATGACAAGCTCATCAATGTCAGTCACACGGACTACACACACCCACTCACAGACATCAAACCCCGATTTGCTTGATCCCACTGCCCACAAAGATGCTCGAAGAACAGCTGCATGGATAATCCTCATTGGCGGGTAAGTCTTATCTTAACGCTTTGTCCCCGTGGTTCACGGCCGTCTCAAACAGCTCGCTTGTGCTCGGGGTAGGCATTGTTCTTTCACGATTTCCGAAAGGACAGACATACCCCTTGCCTTCTTTTCCCCACGTCCATATATCGCGCAGGAAAAGGATTCGTGAAGGTGATGATATCATGCTTGTTCGTTGGGCAGACGAAGAGATGGGTGTTGGTGATGCAGATGAGGATTCCATGGTGAATGGTGCCACTAATGAATACCTGCCTCTGCGGCGGGATCTAGATACTAGAAAAGGATACGGGTTGTGGTAATTTAAATATTGTTGTGACATGTTGGTCTGGGGTGCTGAAACGGCGTGGCTTGTCAGGCTTGATTACCTTCCTTCATCATCTACAGTATCTTAGACGAAATCTAATGTTTCGCTCGAGTTCAGAAACGACGACCAGTACCCTTTCGGAACCACTCAGTCCTTTCTCGAGCTGCTCGGCCCCTTCTGAGCCAACTTCAGATGGTAAGCCACTTATGTTCCACTGTGATCCTGTATCCTGACTGCAAACCTGTAGAAATGCCAGACCTCGGTGCATTTACAACTGTACTACGAGAGCTTAACTACCTGCAACCACCCCCAAGGCTCCCTAATTCACTTGCACACCGGTCTTCATTCACTCGTTCCTCTTTAACTTATGACCGTTCCCAGTCAGAGTCGGACAGCGACTTGCGCCAAATTGGACTGGAATCAACTGTGTGGTCGCATAGGCCAATTGCATCCTACTTAGCTGCCACAGACACAGACACAGACCAGACTTCAAACATGCGCACAGAAACCGGTCCTATTGACGAACTAACAGACTTGGATTACCATTCTCTTGACGACCAAGATGACCTTAGGAATGACCATAGTATTACGGAGGAACTCGAACCCTCTCTCGGTTACCTCGATGAGGCTCTCGGCTTCATTGCCGCAGAGAGAGACCGTTGGACAGCACAGCGAGAAGCTGGCACTGCATTTCCCAACTCAAACGATACCTTTAGCTTGGAACCCCGTCGAAAACGTCGTCGTAAGCGCACAAAAACCCCCCGTGCACATTCGACAACTCGTACAAGCTCGTCTTTGCCCACTAATACCTCGTCCACCACTAATCCCCTCAGCGAAGAGGGCGATATAGACGAAGATGATTCTTCGTCTTCATACGAGCAATATAGCACTAGTAATAATCACAGCAGCAGTACCGGATACTTATTTAAATCCACACCTGCCACCCCCTCTCGTCGACGAGAACGCGGACGACAGAAGCGTCAACAGCAAGGCCAGGTGCTGCGGAACAGCAGGTCGACTCCTCAGTTGAGGCTCACTATGGAATTTCCGGATTTTGAGAATCCGAGAACCCAGTATATGAAGGCTCTGGCGAAGAAGCTAACAAAACTCTTCCCAGCGGACAAACACACATTGAACAAAGTTCAATTCAAGACGTTGCCTGCAGTGAGCGGACACCATGATGTTGGCTTGCTTGGTGGATATGTTGACACACGAGGACCAGCACCTAAAGGTGTGTCTGGCGAGAGATTGATTCATGTTTTTGTCGATCAGTGAGTGGTGCTGGTTTAGCCTTTTGTCGCGTCTGATTCGCAACAGCTCGAACATCCTCATCGGCCTCTTAAACTACCTGAAACGATTCCCTCAACAACACCCACAATACCGCTCTCGCAACCCTTCACCTCCCTCTGTACCAGCGAATAACACGACCGGATACATAAACCCCACTCCAAATCCGAAACCCCCGCGACACCTTTCTCATTCTGCTCTGGCGCTCATCCTCGAGCGGGGGAGGCCTGTTACAAGAAGGGTGCTTGTGACTTCCTCGCCTTTGTATCAGTCAATGGAAAGTGCGGAGCAGTTGGGGTTCGAAGTCCGTATTTTCGCCAGGGTGCCTGATACAGGTGATGGAATGGATCGAGACCGAACGCCTGGGAATGGAAGTAGCAGTAGTGGCGGAGCGGAAAAGGAAAGAGGAAGAGGCGGGTATGGACACGGAAGGAGTATGAGTGGAGATGCAGTTCCCACAAGCGGACAACGAAACGGGAGGAGACAACCCAAACCTGGACATAGTCGTAGAGTGTCCGGGAGCACTTCGACAGAGAGCGGAGAAGGCGGCAGTGGATCCGGCGGCGGGTTTCCTAACGCTTTCGTACGCAGTTTGGGATCACCTTCTTCACTGCCTTCTGCTCCTTTTGCTTCCATGTCGACGTCTGCGTTGGTAGGCGCGAACAACAGTACGCCGAGTCTGTCGCGGGTTCGATATCGCGAACAGGGTGTTGATGAGTTGCTTCAGCTGAAGCTTCATCAAGCATTAGCTTCTATTGATGGACCTCCTCCTCCAGGGAGTACCATTATTCTTGCGACTGGCGATGGGAATGTTGGCCAGTTTAATGAGGATGGATTTCTGGGGAGCGTGCGTACTGCGTTGAAGAAGGGTTGGAGAGTCGAGTTGTATGCTTGGGAGGGTGGGCTGAGTAAGGCTTGGAAGAGAGAGTTTGGGGAGGGAAGTGAGTGGGGCACAACGCTTGCAGGAGAGTCGGCTCCCAGGTTCAAGGTGATTGGAATGGAACAATTTGGTGCTGAGCTTGTTGAGATTTATTTTTAAGAGGCGGCTCTTGCCTCTCAATGTTGTATCGTTAAGTATCTAACTTGTCGCTATCATGTTTGAGTTATATAGTGCTTTGTATACAAAAAGATGTTTAACTGAACCAAGTCGTCCAAATGTTTTCCTTGCCTTCTATCACCTCTGCGATGTTCTTGGCTACCACGCGATCTGCTTGCTCGCTTGGGTGCAGCTCGTCGAACCTGAAGAGTGTGTTGGATAAAAGATCCAAGTCTGTTTGGGGACGTACCAAAGGTAGCTATCTCTCGCCGTTCCATTCACTTCTACACAAACACCAGTGGACGCACCCGGTTGGAAAACACACGAATTGACGGCACCTGTCGTGTTGAGAGGCGCGGTGCCGTTTAGGTAGTTGCCTGGGTGAGCAAGCATGTCCGAGAAGAGACTGTGCGAATCAAATAAGCCTGGAGGCGCGTCAGCATTCACCTGCTTTACAAGCGTAACTTACCGATATGAGCTCCCTGGAGCTGAGGTGCCAAAGCCTGAAGCATGAGCTTGGTGATTTGATTACCGCCCAGTGTCAACTCTGTCATGAAGAGGCTCCATTCTGTCGAGTTGCGAGGAAGACTCCAGAACTTGGTGAGGTATGCGTTGGGTGAGTACATCGGGACATGTTGAAGGGGGATCATCTAGCAAGCATGAAAAAAGACGATCTGATCAACTGAAGAACGTACGTTTTGAAACAAAAAGTTCCTCGCACCACGGGCGTACAGAATGTTAACCCAGTTAACCAGACAAGTGGTCACATCTATAATCGAGGCATTGTTGCCGCCACTTATGATAGAGTTGGCACCGACATCGTTAGTTCCAAGCCAGAGTGTGTAGATCGTCTCCGTTGGATCGAGTTTTAGTGTTCCATTCCCCACTTCGTTGAAATAATCCGGGAGCTGGCTTTCATAGAGGGAAGGGAAAGGTCGAGGAGTGAGGTTATTAGAGCAAGTCGCACCAGACTTGGCAAAAGGGAACAGGGAAACGCCAGAGTAACCTGCTGCGTAAACTGGCCATGCGGTGCCTCCGTCCCCTACACTGACGACGTCGGTGTAACTGTCACCGAAAGTAACCAAGTTTTTAATCTGCTTGGGAAGCACGCCGGTGGCTAGTGCGAACGGCGCGACTGCCAGCACAACGATAGAGAGGAAAGACAGCATCGGGTCACATTTTAGTTACTCGCGTTCTTTATGATAGATGGTTTGATCATGAGACGAGAGAGAAACGTGAACAGATGTTACACTACAGAGAAGGAGGTCAGCCAACCGATACACGGCATATTCCAGAACACATTTACTTTGTCAGAGCTTGGTCAGAGCTATCCCGATGTCCTTGATTTCCTTGCCAATTCTGGAACAATAAAAGCTGGATAACTGGTGTCGGGTGTCGACGTAAACCAGCTGAAGCAGCTACAGTCCATACAGTCGTCCAGAAACGAAGCAAATATTCATAGCAAGGAACCGGACCGAGAATGAACGTGACCACGGACATGAATTTCGAGAATTTCGGGTTCCATGTGGCCATAGATAGAGCCCTCATCGTGACACCATTCGGATTCTGAACCGGCAGATTACTTGGCTCTCGTGCTAGCTTCGTTGTCGCGAGGTCCTAAATATGTAGGTTTTCAGGCAAAAATAGGTGGACAGGGAGTCTGAGCAGCAGGAAGTGTTGGTGCAGCCATTGAAATTCCACGTGAGGCAGTAAATAGCGTGCCAAACAAAACCACATAACGCGAGCATTCAAAATTATTTTGTTCAAATTGCAGACAGTGGGACAGCGCCCTATGCCCTATGCCCGTATTACTTTCACCGTATTCATTGCGCATTCATTAATATTCATTCCCCGTCACAGTAGTAATTTCAAGCGCAAAGTTTGTGGTTCTGAATCTCTGGCCGCTCCCATTCACCTGAACTCTCATGCAGATCTCATGATCGACATCCACCAAGCCCGTACTTTCACAGCATTCACTTCTGTCAGTAAGCAGTGCGAGACTGTCACTTGAAGCGCCTGGCTGTGTAATGTATTCTCTCTACCATCCGCAGCATGACAGCCTGAGAATAAGCAGGGATATCTCAGTTATCATGTCCAGGCGTTTATGCCGCTGCGCCGCAGGGCATGCAAACGCGCGGTCTCCCTACTCTGTCTTTAGGAATCAGGCCCAAACTCAACCGGGACTTGCCCTGGGAGCCAGTGGGCTCTAGAGTGTTTCTGCCCTTTTAACACGGTTGAACCTGATTCAATGATTGGCGGGCTGTGATGATTTGAGGCCCAGAAGCACCGGTTTCCTTTCCAGTGCTAAATCTCGAATCACTGATGTCATTAATTTAGCCCCGAGCTATATATTACAGGAGATTCTACGACACGCGTTAGAGCGCTCCCACTGTCATGACTGTCTATGATTTAATCGCAGCGCTGAGCAGTGTCACTGCGGTAAGCTGATCCGTATCCACAAAGACTACTACTAATCTCGACATAGACACTCTCAGCCGTTCCGGAGCCTATAGCCTCCTCCATTTTGCAAGTCCTAAACAGCGTGCTACAAATCGTGCAACGGGTACGGCTGAACTTCGAGACTAGGCTGATTCAGTCTCAAACATCGTCCCCAGACTAAAGAAAACAAGACTCAGCTCTGTGTCTTATTCCTTCGCGTATGCGATATTCTCAAATCATTGAAAGTGCCGCAAAACTTTGCCGATGAGACACTTCAAAAGAGTGCAGACATGCTCATAGCGCACGTATTTTCTTTCCTCGTACAATCGAAACCATTCTCACACCATGCCCAGTGATCTCGAAAACATTCGAGACTTTGCAGTTTCGATGAAGAGCAAAAATTTCTTCAAAGCAATGCTTCATGCCGACGATGTAAAACTCAAGATTGAAGAATTAGAACGGCGGATATGGTCTTCCTGTCTCGGTTTTCAGGTATGCGCTATACAAGTCAATCTATTCACAATATTTTTATGTCTAGAATTCCGCTCTTATAACCGCCAATAGGAAACTTGATGATCTTTGGGAACTAGCGATTGACAGTAAGAAGAACCAGATCTCCGCTGAAAGTCTCAGTGCCGCGCGGGTGCAAGACCAAAACGAGCAGCTCAGTCGTATCCAGGCTGCGCTTGATTCGATGAACAAGCCATCTCCGGACCCTCGTCTGCTCGACGCATTGTTGGAAACGCTGGATGTAAACCCTGTTGTGACTATGACGGCGATGAGTGCACTCCTTGAGAGGCACGATACTGGAGTCATCGAACTTCGAAAAGAGGAAATTCAATTCCTTCGGGCTGGTATTGCTCGTCTCAAAGAGCAGTCTACGGCTGCTTTTGTTACCAAGATCAAATCGTGGACTGTAACTAGTTTTGAAGTTGAGAAGGGATTTCTTTTCGGTTGGGATCTTACTTCGACCGTCCGGACCGCCCGCTGGCTGGGGAAATTAGTGGGTCTTGTAGAAGTATCAGACGAACAAACCGTTCTTCGTCTTGTAAAGGTTCGTCGCATTACGCTTCTTGATCTAACCCCTGACGGATTCTAGACGTGGAAAGGACTGCGGAGCAACCGTATTCAAGGTAAGCTTCAGTCTCCCATTGCATCGGCATCTCATCGGAGAGTCGAGGCTTTCTCGGAGCATCTACCGTCGACCAACCCCCTTTCCTCCTCGTACAGCACTTCCACTTCAACATTTTAGAGCACATCGAGAAGTTGCCACCTTCGGACTACCTTTCCGTACTTCTCGACACTGTACGTGCATTGGAGTATCTCCATTCCCGTGATCCTCCAGTGGTTCATGCTGGGATACGATCTGTATGTCGCACTTGGACCTTGTTAGCGTCCACTCTGACCTTTTTATTCAGACTACTATCAATGTCGATGACAACGGAAATGTCTTCTTGTCATCTATCGGAGTTGTTCCTGAGGACCTAGCTGTCTCGGAAGGCGAACGGGAAGAGATGCATCGCAGTGTGAAACGCTGGTACTCCCCGGAGCTGCAACAGTCATCAAATCGTTCCTACACCCTAGCTTCCGATATCTTCGCTCTCGGAGTGGTATTCTCCGATGTCCTTGCTCTATTCAAGAAAAACGCAACCGAATTCACGTATAGAGATCAACTTGTTCTAGAAGACCTTGTTCAGAGCTGTACGGATAAAGATCCTTCAGCGCGGCCCACTGTCTTTGAAATATCCCAGATGCTGGACGAACGATGCCAGATAGTCAACTCGACTGACTTGATGGCCACGATTCCTTCGATTGAAGGCGGTGCTATGTCTGTTGGACTCCGAACCTGGGATCGTTGGCGAGTCGCTTGCTTCATCAATAAGCTCCCAAATGCCATCTGGGACGAAGATCGGGACGTACACTATGTATCCTCGGCTCCCCTACAGGGATCGAGTGACAAGCCGTTACGACAATTATCCATCGAAGTAAAGTGTCATGATCAAGGAGAAGCACGAACGAGTACGTCTTTACCCGACCAGGTGGGGGGGAGTGTTCTGATTACTTGCAGCTGCCAGTCCGAGAGACGGAACCTGGACTTGGATAGAGCTTTCGCTTTATCGTGAAGGAGATGAGGGAAAGCGATATCATGTCAATCTGGAAAAGGAACTGGAGGGCGGACCTCGCGGCTTTATGATCGACGATGACAGGTATGAGATTATACGGTGTCCTTTTGCGGACGACACACCTCGGATTCATCGTCTTACTTTGGATCACCGGCATCCTTTTGTGACTGCGGCGCGGAAGGGAGACCAGATTGTTCTTCATCCACGAGCCAGGCAAGTTTTAGTCTTTCAGATTCTGTTACTTCACTCAACGTAATTACCCTAGGTTTCCGGGGTGGACCTTGTACATCTACTCAGCTGAAATGCAAGTCGTGACGGAGTAGTTCTAAAGCATAGCTTTTTTATCACGGAAGGGACATTCAAACAAATCATTTGTCTCGATTATACAGTGTTGTGTCTAAACCTCAATAACGACAAAGGGCTACAGTAACAATCTGCTCGGTGTGTGTAAGTCCAAATGTGACATGCGATGCAAAGTCCGAATCAAGTCCACGATGAAAGAAAGAAACCGTCCCAATCCCTTACTTCTTCCCAATAGTCATCCCCCCAATCCCATCCATAATGCCCTTCACATCCCTTGAAGTATTATACCCCCTACTCGAGTCCAGCACCCCCGTCTTTCCTGACAGTTGCATAGAAGAAGGGGGAGCTCCTGATTTCGACCCTGTCGTACCTGCAACTGGAGCAGAAGCAGGAGCACCCGCCTGCTGCTGCTGTCCCGCAGTCGTAATACACCCATACATCTGCATATTAAACCCAACACACTGCAATCCTATACAAGCAACCTTCAAAGCGCCAACCGAATACAATTGAGAAACTTCGTATACATTCTGTGGGGATGTATTCTTCCGTGCGGAGATTGTCTCTTTGACTAGGGCGCTGGTCGTCTACAAAGAGCAGGTGGTCAGAGGGAACGGAAAGCAGAGGTCGTACCTCATTAGACAAAGCCTCCCATTCCTTAGTCGTGAGATCATCAAGTCGGAAGGCTTTGTATCGTCCTGCGTAGTAGTACTTTCCGTCTTTGCTGAAGAAGCATTCTGGGGAAGCATGAGCAAAGTATAACGAAAACAATAAAGAGACTTTACCTATGGGTTTATTGAGCCTAGCCGTAACATCAGCAACGCTCCAGCGATGCGCTGCTGCCACACGGGGGTTCGTGCTGCGTCATACGAGTTTATCAACGACAAAGAATCGAGAACAGAGAGAGACGAACCTGCATCGATACACAGGCGCCAAGAAGTATCCATGCTCTTCTCGTTCTGGACACCAATAGGTGGTGAATTCTTGAAGAACGCGATAGTTTGCTAGACTAATCCACAGAATTAGAAGAGAAGACAACGGCTTCGAGAAACGACGAACCAGCTTCGCTGGAACTATAGTGGACATCAATAAGAAGTATAAAGAAATAGTGTATACTTTACCCCATATGTGCTATTGAGTAAATCGTGAAAAGTAGAGGAAGTAGGGATCGTAATAGGATCCAGCGATTCATCCGGATAGTCCACAGGCACGGGGATGGAAGCGAGAATCTTGTTCCGTGCAGCGATAGATACATGTGCGGGAGGCTCGGTGGGTTTTGGGGTCGTTATACGTCTAGGAATCTATAGGCATAGTTAGCGATGAGGAAACTACGATTTCTGTTTACCTTGTCGTCGTTATCGCCAACTTCACTGGAAGGAGTATTAGAGCGAGATCGCTGAGTTGCAGAAAAGTCTGTAGCAGTGAGCAGGTGCTGAGTATTGCAGAGACCGTTGTCGATGCCATTCTGTTCCTTCACATAAGCGCCGTCTACAGCGACAAGTAGCTTACCGCCGATGTGTCATCGTATCTGGGAGGCATATGGTTCTTCTCATTCTCCTTGAGCGTCTGAATTTCTTTCCGCAAGGTCTTGACAATACCCTCAAGACGAGCAACCTCCTGCTTTGACTGCTTCGCCTCATCTGCCTGAGCCGGACTCGGGATTCGCTTGAGCAAGTCGTATTCTTTGACGTTTCTGTGCTTGAGTTCGTTGTGCAACCAATCCACCAGTTTTGACTTTTGCTTGAGGGAGGTATACGCGTCGCTTAATCGTTCGACGGCTGCATCACGCGCTTTCGTCGCGTCCACGACGTTGCTCCGCTCAGTTTGGATTTGAAGGGCCATTTCTACAACAGAAAAGATTTCCTGTAGTAGTTATGAGTGGCTTCTTGGCTGAAAGGCCTTACAGACCGATTGTCGAAGGATTTCGAGTTCGCGTTTGACTTTGCCGAGTTCGTCCTCGCAAGCCTCTTCAGGGGGCATGATAAACTCATAAATCTGGCATCCAGCGTCGGCGGCACGGCCAACCTCCATTGTGACCGTGGTGATGAAGGTTTGAGGCCAAGCAGCGTGATATCATTATGATTCTGCAGTGGCGTCAACTTGAGTTGTGTCACGTGCTTTCCACCTTTTTTGGATCCTGCCAATCACCAGTCTGAGAAGAAAAATTTCAGGTTCGTACTAGTATACAGCTTGCGTAAGAAAGCCATGCGTGGGTCGGGCAAGGTCACATAAGTATCCTTGATCACCGACCACAAGGGAGTCTAAAACTGTTGCCACATTCTGAATAAACCGGAATCTTCCTCCTACTTGGGTGTCAATCTAGCGAGCCTGGTTGGATTACGGAGATGATTGTACTCGTCATCGTTTTTCTATGGCTTCCCATGGCAACTTGAAGCGATGCTGATTTTGAAGTCGTTCAGATAAGTATCCTTTGAATTACCAGTGAGGCCTAGTGAGGGACCTTGACGTTGGAAACCTTCTATCGTCCAACGGAAGATGCAAAGGAAGGAAGGAAGTATAAGTTTCATTGTCGAGTGCGTCCACCGCTATCTACCCAAAGACGTGTTCCCCATTTGTCCAGTGAGTTCTGTCATGGAATGGTCGGCATTATCTCTGTCGTCCGCCTTTGTCTTCTGTTTCTTTCGGGCCGCGTCCACTAGTTTTTGCATTGAATGAGACTGGTTGGCTGGGTCTACTTCCATAGCTAGCGTTATAAGAAACGAATCAGTTAGGCCGGTACATTTCAAGAGAGTTTCTTACGCTCGGTGTCAGGACTTTGAGATGCTGGCCTTTTTTTACCAGCCACAACATTATTAGTCTTACCCGAACCATCGTTCCTTTGATGGAGAAGCAAGTCAACAAAGCATGGACAGACGAAATCAACTTACCCAGCTGGCAGAGGCAACGCAGCGACGGCGACAGCGGCGCAAACCAGTACGATAAGTCGTGTGTAGGCAACCATGGTAGGTATTAGTTGGAATGAACTTCGAACCGAGAAACTTTTTGGCGAACAAATACTATCAGGCCAGCTGATAGTAAGAAAGAGAGTTGCGGAGAATCTCTCACCCCTATTAGGTGAAACATTGAATTATTTTTTCAAGTTGAGCCATTAGGAAAGCCCGTCAAGCGCGTCAACATCCGTGCCTTTTGGAGAGAGCCTTTTAAGTATGAAGAAACTGAGAATCCTATCCTATCCTATTATATGTAGTGTAGTCCCGACACGTAAAAAATGCTCGAATTCATGGAAGGAGCATCGAGTTTCAGTTTCGCGTGGGATATATCAGGGAATTTCGCGGAATCCGATATGTAGTAGGTAGTAGCACTGGGGGATTAGCGCTTAGCAGCCTGGCGCTCCGAGAAGGATACGACACGTGCAGCTGTGTATAAAACCCATCTCTTTTCTTCAGTTCTGGTAACTCACCATGAGAGGCAGCGTCCGACGGTCTCTCCAGTTCAAGGTGAGTGATTTGAAACCTTCATACTTACCTTTGAGTTAACCACGTTGCAGAGGCGGTTACGAGACAAGCCTTGACGGTCTGACCGACCCAATAGACTTGGGATACGCGGAGAATCCTGGACATAGCGTGGGCAACTAATTACTAGGGGATATCAGTGACGGGAACGGTAAAGCGTAGAGAAACAGCCAAGAGAAAAGAAATTGTGATAAGCAAGATCGTTTTGATTTGACCAGCTCGACAAACCCATCTGTGAGCTTGAGGCACCAGTCGTCCATATCAGCTTGTAAATTATGTTTGTACAACCTTATTACAGAATGTTCAGCCACAGTTAGGTGCAAGGACGATTGTCTTGTACTGTTAAAACTCGTCTCGTTTCGTTCTTTGCTTCAATTCCTGTACATCAACACTCTCCACTCCTTCCCTGCCTTTCAGAAAGCTAAGAATATCCTGCGCATTAGCATTCCAGTGGTCTTTTGGAACACTCCACAGTTGCACATCAGACAATTGTCCGACCTGACCGACATGGTTCAGCTCAAAACGCGAACCAGATGCGCCGGAGGATAAGAGAGACTGAGGAGACGATATGATTGGTGAGTTATGAGAAAGCGTAATGGCTAGATAGGTGTTTGAATTGTAATCCAGCGACGCGGTCATGACGGACGAATTCGCAAGCCGTTACACAGCGTTACACTCGTGACTGTGACACTCAACATAGCAGAAAAGCTGCAACGAAAGCTTGACCAGAACGGAAGCTCTAAACCTTGCTCGACATAGTATTAAACATTTAACCGTAACGCCGCTTAGATGTTTTCTTATTTAGTGGGAGTGTAATAGCGGGTCGATGACTTATCGTTTTATATGCAAACTGCGTACAGGACTAAAGTAGGTGAATTCCAATAGATTATTCTGATTCTCTCCGTCCTACATAGTCCATTCAAACGCGTCGAAAAATTAGTCTGTCGGGATACCAGCAAACTCGTCATAGCCAAGCGCAAGGTTCAGGTTCTGTCAACTCATTAGCGAGAATGGTGGTGGACTGCATCAGAACCCCGTACCTGCAAACATTGCGTAGCAGCACCTTTCAACAGATTATCTAGTCCGCCCTGTGAGAATCACAGTCAGAAGATACAACAGAAGCGGAAAAGAAATCCCAACTCACCACAACAGCCACCCTATCCCCCTGGCTCGAAACCTGCACACCTCCAACAACCAACCCCTGATTCCCTTCGACTTCCTTAAGCTCAACAACCCCCTCATCGGGCTCCTTCACCCTGACCAACTTCTCACCCGCATAAAACTCTTTATACAACTGAACCACATCCCTCGCAGAAACCTTCGTTCCCGGAGCCAGAGGAAACGAAAGTGTAGAAATAATCCCACTAAACCAGGGCGTAACAGCCGGCGTAAAGTGGACATTCACTTTCGACTCGGTCGGTTGAAGCCAGGAAAGATGATACGAGGCCTCCCTCTCATGAATATGATCTGTCAAGCTATACACCTTCACTCCACCTCCAAGTCTCGCTGGATTGACTTTAGGCGCCGTCGTGGGTTGCCCGTCCGGAGAAGTAGCATTGGTCGTCCCCGCACCCGAATATCCCGAAAGACCGAACACGGTAGGCGACGTAGAGGGATTAAGATACTTGAGCAGCGGTGCAACAAGCATCTGTACACTCGTCGAATAACACCCCGGATTAGAAATCCTAGTCGCTTTACGGATAGTGTCCCTCCCGTACAATTCTAAAACAAGGGAAACGCTACATTAGATAGCTAGAGTAACGGTAAACGCTATTGCGTACCAGGTAACCCATACACCCATCCATTCTTATCCTCGAACCTGTAGTCTGCACCTAAGTCGATAACAACGCCTTTCCCCGCCCCACGATCAACCGCGTCAACAAAAGGTTTGCAAACACCATTGGGAAGAGCCATAACCCATGCATCGACTTCACCCGCCTTTTCCATCTTCTCGACATCCTCAACGCTGAGATTCCCATAAGTAAGGTTGGATTTCGTGTATCCCTGAAGAGCTAGACCTGCCAGCTGACGAGAAGACACGTGTGAGAGGGAGAGGTGAGGATGGGAAGAGAGGAGGGTGGTTAGAGTTTGACCTGTATATCCTCTTGCACCAATCAATGCAAGACGTTTGGGAGTAGTTGATGGGGCAGGAGCTTGATCCATGGCTACTGTGGCATATCCTCGACGACGAACTGATGTCGAGTAAGCCCTCTTATCCCCCATTCCAGATGTTGTCGATGACGACGTTGCACTGGGAGTACCGGTAGCAGGCTTTGCACTCGGCCCCATAGTAAGCGGCAAATACCCTCTCTGCACTCTTCCCCGCTCTTCAAACACCTTGATAACCCTCTCAACCTCCTCAATATCGCTGATCCCATACCAGAACAGACTCTTTCCGGCACGAGAAAAGCTGCCGTCGGCCCTCTCGAAATGCCAACTCCTCATACCTTCCTCATCTTCCTGGCTGGAAGTCCAGAAGAGTTTACGATGGTCTTTCTTAATCGAGGAGAAGACGTTGTCCGTTACGGAATTGAGAATCCCGTTGCGAGACGAGAGGAATTTGGTCAGGACAGGAACTTCACCCTCGGGGTGAGAGACGATGGCTACAACGTCCAAAGGCTCATCAGCGTAGATTGTGTAGGGTGTGGATTGTAAACTGTTCAATACACCCGTAACACTTTCGTCACCACTCAGAACGAGAGGATCACGGTCGTGTATAACCTGTCTCAACCTGTCCGCGCCGATTGAATCCAGGGTATTGGAGTGTTTGAGGAGTTTATATCCCCTACGGATGAGTGTGCCCGCACCGGAATCGGTGAAGAGTTCTTTTTGGAGGGAAGCGGCGGAGATGACAGCTACGGAGGATGAACGGGGGAGGTGATCAAGGAGTTCTTTGAATTCGCGAAGTTTGAGTTTTGTGCCAAACTTTACCCATGATTCATTCATGAGATCGTCGTATTCCTAGGAAGAGGTTAACGGAATTGTAATGTTTACAGACGACTTACCTCGTCCAGATTGATGACATCTAGTTTTTCACCCGTCACGCCGTGGAACAGTCCTCCTTTCTCGTTGAGGAACACGATCTTCATGGGCTCGAGCTCCTTTGCCAGTTCGCCTGCTGCGATATCCGCATTGACATTGAGAATCTGACCGTCTGGCGTCTCTGCCAAACTAGTTAGAATGGGCAAAGCGCCTGCCTTAATAGACGCCTCGATAGGTCTTTTGTCGACCTTGGTGATGCGTCCGACAAGACCGTACTTGTCCTTGGAAAGATAATCGGCCGTGAAGACGCCTGATGTGATGGGCCTAGCCCTCGTACCTAGCGCCTCGAGGGCACCGACCAGCTTAAGATTTTCGGAGAGGAAAACGCCGCGAGCTATCTGCAAAGTCTTTGCATCTACTGTGTATCAGCATTGGTGGAATAAACTGAAGAATCTGACCTGTGACACGAATACCGTCGATGTAATCGGGTACAACACCTGCCCTCTCGATGATATCGTTCAGCTGGGGACCGGCACCATGCAATACAACAGGGTAAAGCCCCACGCGATACAGAAAACTCAAGCTTAGGGCAAGTTCGTCGAGATCCGATAGAACTGCGCCGCCGACCTTTATAACTGCGAATTTCGCGGGTTGAGATGGATGGGAGGCAGAGGAGAAAATGCGAAGATGACGCTCTACTTCTCTTTTACTGCCAAGAGAGTAAAGCAAGCGAGTTATCGTGTCCTAAAGGCTGTAATTCAATACTGAATCGAATCGAATCGAGCCTTACCCTGTCGGTCTGAGCAATGCCTTGGTTCGACAACCCGCGTCGACTAACGCGGACTGCTCGCACCAGAGACTGGCGCTGTGTCGAGACAATCGCTGTGTGGGCACCAAGTCGTTGCAGCATGAACGGAGGAAAGCGTGTTTGTTTGTGCAACAAACTTGGACAGCACGTTCACTGTTTCACAGCTTGGAGCTGTAGCAATATTCACTCACTATCGGAGTCTATCCAAGATGCTGTATGCTCGGGCCGCAAGATGATCGAACAAGAATACTTGCTGTACTGCTGTCAGATGGTCCGTGATCACCAGCATGGCAGATCATCGCTTCGCAGCTTCTGCCACGAACTTGAAGGCCAACGTCGCTCCAAGCCTGTCTTCTAGTACATGTCTTATTTGTTGTTCTCTGTTGCTAAAGTCTCGGGCGACCGAAAACAAAAGGCATGTACTAGTAAGTTGTTTGGACTTATGGATATTGGCCACTCGCTTTAGGACGCCTCTAAGCTCTATTCTGCCATCCAATGCATGTTATGCTTCGACTATATCACCGGCAGGGGAATGACGGTGACCTCAAATGCTCCGCAGCTCGGTCCTTCTTGATCAACTTGAAGTTACAAGGTGTTGTGCCTATATGAAGACCCTAGGAAGGGAACTGATTATTTCTAGACTAATCTTAAACACGTTGTCTTCCAAAGACTGGCCTTGTGTCGTCCATAGTTCAAGTCTACGCTACCAAGTGCGCAAGATACGGTATACCCAGTATCAGACATAGTAGCAGGCAGCTACCGCAGAAAGTGCGAGGGAATAGTCTGCAATACCTTCAGCCACAACATTATCTACCGAGTGTTAAACGGTTTGAGCGCCAGAATACGATTTCTGCCAATGTCACTTTTGAAGGGAGCGAGAAGGACGACATGTCTTCGCGTGAGCTCATGGGTCCGTACCAATTCCAAGATCTCATATTTCGCTTCGGACGGTGGTGTCAATGCAGGTCTTGGGCAGCTCTCATTGGCAGATGCTCGGTTGATTTCCGCCTCCAACACACCGCTCCGTCACTATACTTGAATCTCGGATTACAACAAAATGCAGAAAACCACCGCCGATGGTGTTTACCACAAAGCCCACCGCGTCTCAGTACGTAGTTATTTGTAGCGGTATAGAAATGCAGATTCAAATCATTGCGAAGACAGTCAGTTGCAAGGAACGACAGTAAGGACGATGATAAATCTCGAGGCAAACATTATCGAAGATCTAGATGCATTGAGAACATGTAAACTTGAGGCCGAACCACAGACGTTGAGTAAAAGTACTTCAAAGAAGAAGACAGGCGAAGTGAGTGAGCAACCACTACTTTGGAGTGTCTTCATACGTAACACAACAGTTTGAGCTACCCTCTGTGCTCCGATCGAGTTACTGTCTTGTTCTTTACTTTCCACGTTGCGCGTCATGGTGATTTTTAGCTTAACGACTTGGAGCTTTCTCAAATCTTATCCTTTTTTTCTGCAGGGACGCCACCCTGCTCCGCTTAGGTACTTGAAACACGTTTGGCTTTGGACGCTGGCGCAGATCTAGGGCAGCTGCAAAGACAGCCATTGCAATCCAGTGATGACAGCGGCGACAATGAATCCCGAGGTGGACACTGTGAATCGGGAACTTGGAAACGAGTAGTTGTTAGTCAGCTGCAATCGTCGCCGACAAGAATCGTGGTTCCACAGTATCAGGCTAGAAACAGCAACGAGAGAGTGGCTTGGTCCCTTGCAAACACTGTCTCTGACAACATAGATCCTAGGTATGAATAGCGGCTGCCGCGCAATGGGTATGCCTGTCCTCGTCGTTGGGGCGGTGTGCCGTTACCTGCCAGTGAACAAAGAGGTCGTGACAAAAAAAAGACGACAGTAGAGGGCTCTCTTGTACCAAAAGGACTAACAGAACAGTCGAGTATATCGAGGTCTACTCGAGCTTTCGAGGATAAATTTTGAAGATGGCAACGAGGCAAGATCTTTGAACCGAACGCAATTAGAGAAAGCTCTCAGAAAATACTAAGGAGGGGTATGACAGATTCTTTTCAGCCAGCAATCATGTGTCCTAGGGCGCAAGCAACTAAGACTGCAACTTAGCAAGTCAACAGAGACGAGTCACATGACTTGAAGCCGGAGCCGGAAGCCGGAGCCGGGAGCATCGGCAATCAGCATCTTGGTGCGGTTTAAGTGGTTCAAAGTAGTCTTCGATAATGTGAACTGCTGCTACTGGTCGGAGCAAGCGGTGATTCAGAAGGAATATGTGCACCTTGAACCCGATTCGAAGTTGAATGGGAGAAAACGATGATTAAGAAGGAATATATGCACCTTGAAGCACATTATTCACTTGGATACCATCGAATACCGTTCTCTTCCAGTCACGGTAAGTATTAATTAATCTTCCCTGTCAGACAGCACGGTATCCTTCGACTTCTACCGGTCCATTATTGCCAAGGTTAACTTGGAAGCTTCAATACTTTCTGTCTTCAAGCTTCAGTGCTTTCTGTCTTGGAAATGTTGCCGCGGCGTTAACGGCAGTTCTGTGCTGAGCGTGTACCCAACTAATAATAGTGGAGTTGTCTCACCATCTGTCCAGAAAACCCTCAACCTCGATGGTTCTCGGCAGTACCCATTGTTACATGCACACACGGCTTGCTTCTATGTCGGGCTCTTGTTTACTGCATTCATAGTCTACGCTGAATGATTAAGTCCGAGTCGGGCTGATATGTCCGTGATTCATTTCACTCCGTGTCTCAGAACTATCCAAAGCGGCAGCCGCCAACTGGCATTGATCAAGAGCAAGGGGATGAACCAGTAAGAAATGGTGGATTCAACATAGTGTACGGGAACGGGAATCCGAGTCTCGACTCAGAAGCTTCAAATCGACAGGCGGTTCGCTTGTTCATACATTGTACAGCCGCATTGGTTTCGACGACGTCCACTTCTAGGCTCGAGTATCATCACCATCATTTAGTAGCCATCTCTAGCATGGGGAGACTGCGGCCAAATAAGTTGGATACTAACGGGAGTCGGAAATCTGTCATCCCCTTGGGATGGAGTTTCAAACCACATTCTGATTGGTCGATCTTCCAATCACGGGCGGGGACTTGAATCACCAAGGCAACAAACAAGCTCAGACGGGTATGAAACAAACTACACTGACGAATAGAAAACCAAGCAGTCCAACTGGAAAAAGAAAGGTCTCAGGCGGTAAAACTTGTCCGACGAGTTGAAACAGAGTCGACGTCAAACATCATAACGGCGGTGTAACAAATTAGGATTAGCCCAAGGAAATAACTTGTTTATGCAAAAATTAGAGGGTATCTATTCTTAGCAAATGGAGTTTTTGAAGTACTAGATAGATACTGTCTTAGAGGGAGATGTTAATGCCGAGGAGGACAAAGACATTGCCAATCAAGCCAACGACCACACTGACGAGAGCGGTGATCTGGAGGGAACCACCGCAAGGAGTGGGCCAGTGGCCAGCAAGGTCAGGGAAGAGGGCAAAGCAGCCGGTGATGGAACCGAGAGCGCTGATAACAACGCTTACGAGGATCTCACCAACAATGGTAACAACATCTCCGAGGAGACCACCCACAATGGCGAGGATAATGCACAGAAGGTCACCGACGAGGCAACTAAATCATGATCGCTAAGTATGCAATTCAAAAAGCGAAGGAAATCAACTTACAGCAGTTGGTCAAGCAAGCCAAGGATGAGAGTAACGTCGGCGGCAACGAGCACCTTGACAATGGCAAGAACGCAAGTAACGACAGAAGCAATAAGCTAATAAAAAAAATTAATATAGGAAGGTGGAAGCCAATCAAAAACGTACACCGAGGAGAGTGCAGAGCAACGAGATAACATCAGCGACCAAGAAACCTACGAGGACAGTAGCATCAGCTTTGATATAAGCGATGGTGTCAGTAAGGATGGTGATGATGTTCTTGAGGTGGGTGGACAAGACCACGGTGACAGAGGCGTCAACATCCAAAGCCACTGTAACATGTAAATTAAGAGTAAAAAAATGCGAAAAGTACAAACCGATAGCCTGGACCTCGACCTCAATCTTGGTGATGACACCCTGGAAGTAGTCGCAAGGAACACATCGGCGTTCGAGTTGAGCGTCACGTGCTAAGAGCACATCTGCCTTCGCGTCGACTTTGGCAACAGCTGCTACTGGAGCTGGTGAAGGAGCAGCAGAAGTGAAGGCAGAGAAGGCCAAGGTGGCAAGTACTGGGAGGAAAGAGAACGAGCGCATTTTGTACTAATGAGCGTAGATGGGCTTCTAAGTTCGGGAAGAGAGTCGTGTAGAGACGAAGAAAATCAAGCAAGGCTCGAATGAATTATCCAAACAAAACGGTCACCCTTTTATACAGCGCTGGCAAGGGCAATTGAAGCCTTATTACGAACCTATTACGACCTCGGCGAACTCCTGCGAACTCTGATGCATGGTGGAGCAATATGTCAAAAAACTTTTTAGACGCCTTCTTTCCAGTTCTTTCCCTGCATCCTTGACCGAAAGGAAATGTGGCGGCCCGACGCCGTAATGTAATAATCCTGTAACACCAATACATTTCGCTTCAACCCTTTTCATTCAGACATTGTATAGTCAAGGCATGACAGATGCCTGACCGAGAAAATCGCAATCTGGCGATCGTACTCTCCTTCGAATTAGAACATGTATAGTGGAAGCGAAGAAGCGGAAGTTCAATTTACAGAAAAAAATTATTTTTCCTCATGTTCGGATATCGGATGTTACGCGGTTTTAACGTTATAAAACATACATATAACATTTTTATGAGTAAAAAAATGCGTGTGGTAGCTATACATGCTTTGAAAATCGTAAGATATTGTGTATGGTACGAAGGAAAAACATAATAAAAAAGAGTCCTTGTAGTAAATGTACGTCAGTTTGTCAAGCAATCTTTAGAGCTTGATGGCGGAGAGCGATCCGCCAAGTTCCCCGGGCCAGTGACTCTTGCATCCAGTGAGGATTACAAAGATATCACTCAAGTTGCCAACCAAACCACTGAGCGCGCCCAAGAGGCTGCCAACGAGGGAAAGAATGGTTCCGAGGAGACTGCAAACAATCGCAAGGACTAAACAGACGAGATCTCCGACAAGGGAGCTAGATCGGGAAATTCATGTCAGTACTTCGTGTAACTCGACAAAGAGCGGCAACGTACAAAAGGGTCGTAAGCAGGGCTTTGAGAATATCCTGATCATGTGGCGAACAAGAGGAAAGAAGCCTCAAAACGGTACGGACAACGCCAAGAATGAGCTGTTATGAATCAGAGTTTCGACGGACACGGGAAAACGGCGTTCGTACGTTAATAAGTGTACCGAGGAGGTTGATGCAGCTGGGCTGGTCCAGCCCATCGAGAAGTTTATGGTTGGAATTCAACTCGTTGATCGCGTCTTCCACGATGGAAATAATATCCTTAAGAAGACCCGAAAGTCCGCCAACATCAACCGGAGCGGAACCATGGTTGTGGGCTGTCAAAATGACATGAGACGGCGTAGTACGGGAGAGCGGGACATACTAATTGAAGTGCAAGGGTCCTCGAGCTTGTTAATGATACCTTGAAGGAAATCGCATCCATCACAGCTGTCATGACGGGCAACGACACCGTTCTCAACGATAACTGGCTGGGGCGCAGCAGACGTGAAAGTGGCAAGTGCCAGGGTTCCGATGATGGAAATGTAAGAGAAGGCGCGCATGGTTGACAGTGGCGAGTAGATATCGACTAAGACAAAAGTGGGCAAGATCCAGAGGATGAAGAATCCTAAACTCAAAGTCCTTCAGCTTGTATACCATTCGGTATTTGAAATTCTGAAAATCTCAATCAGACGAAGTGGAGAAAAACGCGTCATATCCTTCATTTACCTTCGATCTTCTTCGATCCTTGCGATCGAGGCACCGATTGGATACATCGAGTGCTCGGGGAATAAAAATCTATTTAGTATATGCGAGTAGAGAACTCGGATGGTCCAGAAACACGTACCTTTCAGCATTCAACGCGTAGTAAGTACCTTATACAAGGGTATATGCATCAATGTTGATTACAGGAGTTGACTCATCCCATACGATCGCTCCATCTCTTGTTATACGATCATATGATCATGTTCTTGAAACACCAAGTCTGAAAAGAATACGAGAAACAGGTACATTCCAAGGCACAACTTGAAAGGGGATACGGAAAAAGTGAAAATTGAGTGTTCAACCGAAGCGTAATAAATGACATCAACGAAAATTAAGGTCTTGGCAATATATTCGGCGGAAAGAGCTACACATACCGTTGGAAGATGCTTGGGGCGCAGCAGTAACGCTCAGATCCACAACAAGGCTGAGGGAAGTAGTCTCCGTATCCGATAGGTCCAATGGTACCGGATAATCCGCTCCCTCCAATCAAGGGAACTAGGGGTTTCCGTAGCCGGGGACAAGGTGGTTGAGAAGCGAGGCTTCCAAGACTTCCGAGTCCCCAGATAGCAAAGATTAAGGGGAAGCCTAGGTTGGTGAGAACAAGACAGACCGTGAGGGAAATGCATTCCTCATTGATCAAATGAGAGAGAGAGACTATGGAAGCAAAGATGTCAGACGTACAGAATGGCAGTGAGAACCACGAGAAGTTCGAAGGAAGCGCGTTCCAGAATACCCGCAGAGCTGTGAACGAGGGCCAGGCAAGGAACGATCAGCTACGAACCCAAGTGTACGCGAAAAGCGGTAAATAAATCCCTTACATTCACCAATTGGCCAAGAAAACTAACACAATCACTGATTTCAAGGCCTCTGAGGAAAAGAGGCTCGGGTTTATACCTGAACGTGCGCACTCAGAATCGAGTTGATATCACCAAGGCCGTTGTGAATAGTATCGACATCGACCTTGGTATAATCGAGGCCTTCTGTACGTAAAGTAATTAACTAGAAACTTGCTTAATAGAAAAGACGAACTGACTCGGAGTTGATTAATCGGAACACCCAAATCATTTGGAAATCTTCGCATGCGGTAGCATCGCATCTAAATTCGAGACCGCGAGTAGCGACGCTTTCGACTGGAATAGCAGTAGCCAACCTAAAACAAACATCGCCTAGAATGAGATCGACGAGAACGAAGGCATTGGTACCGATGGTCAGTAGACTCTTTTGAAAGCCAAAAGACAGTCTGCGACGAAACCCGTAGTATAACCGTCGTTTCGAGATCTTTTCTCCTATAGTTCCTTGGGAAATGAAAGAATTGTCGAGATGTGCTGTCAACCCGGTTGTATCCGGAGGGGTAGTTGCATTAGGATCCTAGTACTTGTCTTATACGATGCACCTAGGCATACAAGAGGAGAGAAGTGTATTGAGGGACAACTGGTCGTTCGAAATTAAACCTGTAGAGAGAGCTAGCCCATCGCCCAGCATTCAAAAACCAAAGCGCACTCAATGCGGGATGATAGAAGACGCCGTTGACAGACAGATACCGGTACGACGGACGCCACTAGTAATACATAGGCAAGTAAGGCAGGGATTATGACAAGCCTCCATGCTAACGAACATTCAAGGAAAGCCGTCAAACAAACTGTACTCTACCATGTGAATCAATCAAAAGTCCACTACAAGCATTGATATTCACTTGCCTTCGGTCTTTGCCAGACGTAAGAAGGGAAAACCCCTTCTAGAAAACACTTCTGACGAGCCGCCTATCACCATCGCCATCACTGGATATGATCGCTCCATTGACTCTTGAACACGGAAGACAAACGATTTTCCAAGATGAGTACTCAATGGAAAGCATAAAGGGGACTATGACGCAAAGCAACCCTAACACGACCGATCTTTGCGTCAGAGTAATCGTAGGATCGGGCAGCACCGCGGGGTCGACAATATTCAAAGTATTCGAGTCGTGGACGACGAGAGGAGGGTGTCGAATACCACCAATAATGGCTGTACAAGCCGAGATTCATAACGAGAAGGACAAGCGGTAATTGATCCATGCTGAGACGAGCATCCCAGTACATTGTCGAGTAAGATGTCAGACTTGTTTGGGAAGAATAGGGCAACGAGGCAGGCTAGTTCGTGGGGAGTCTGCAAGAGAGAAAAGGAAAGGCGATGGACCATAAAGAAGATCACGGGGCGAGACCACCAACTTCGATGTAGTACACGATGCCTGCAGATAAGATTAGTGTTAGCGTGTCACTGTATTTTTTCTCACCTCAACCTTCAGACAGCACGTCAAGGCCAGTGAGGACAGTGGGGTCAACCTGATCTTGTGGTTGTGTTGAGTACTGCAGCCATTGACCCAGCTCTGTCGGGACTATCGTCATATACTTGGCATCGAATTACCATGAGGATAGGTTACGAACCAATTTTTACAAGGTTGCTGAGGAAGCACATACCGGTCCAGTCCAAGGGAACCAGCAGGACAGCGGCAGTATGGCGATGGACTCGGCCTACCAATATCAAAAGAACAAAGCATATGAATGAAGGTATTAAAGAGATGGGACGCATAGATTAAGTCCGGGTAGAAGTTGGAACCACCTATATTCGGTGTGTATGATACCTCGACTGTCAGCTGTCACGACGGCATAGCATCCCGTTGATTGCCAGTGAGTAGCTAGGGTTCCCATTGAGTGACTTGGGTGCAAAGATTGGATTCGAATTCGGAGGTGGGCCACCAAAATTCTCCTTGATGTCCAACTGACAAGTGGTCAGACTAAGCATTCAAGTTGTCGCGTCAGTGAAAGACATGAGTATCGAACTTGTCAAGACAGTCAGCTTCACAGCCTTACAATTTCACTACAGAACCGACAGACGGTTCACGGTAAATTCTGGACCGGGATCTCAGAATCCTGTGTCAGTCTAGACAGATTCTTGCCTTGTATGCATAGCCACGCGCCGCGCAAAGCGCGTAAGAGCTGAAACGCTGACAACTGACCAATATTAATACCGACCAAGAGTGGGAATACACGATACATACAAAGTGCAATTCAAGTCTAAGAAAAGAACCGGGACCGCTTTGTGCAAGGGAAAGTAAATCCAGAGCAGTCCAGAGCTGCACTAAAGAGAAGAAGATTGAATAACATCACGTGAGAAACTGCCACGCCACGTCGACGTCGTACTTTATCATCAACGTATCATCTGAGTGAGTTAGAAAGCGGCTAGGAAACCATTGCAATTCATCGTTGAGTTTATACCTTGAACGTGAATGCTGGATCGCTAACTGAGTACTGAACTGCCATTGACAGTGTATTATTTAGACAGTTGTACAATCTGAGTCTGGGATCTACCCTGTACACCGGTATCAAGGTTTCCGAAATTCCGACTCTATGCCAGGTGTCTGAGTCTTATTGGGATCTTAACTACTTCATAATACTACTACTACAGTAACTTGAATGCAACACAGGTACTAAATGAGCGGAGGAATAATGTCCTCTATCATACTAGCCTGAGAATGCATCTAAAGTAAGCCATATAGCTCTCCTGGGCCAGTCCCAACCGTTGGAGAAGTGACACCCGAGGAGATGTTGAAAGAGCCTGATCGCGACTTCGAGTCGTTGTTGATTTATCATCGATATCCAACTGGAGATCTTGCCTTGCCTGCGTAGCCAAATAGTCGAGTAGATGTTCAAATGACTAGATGAGAGCGACGAGATCGGAGAACAGTCTGCAAGAAACCAAGCTGAAACGTGACAAGAACGCGCTCACGTTTCTGACTAAGACACGCGTTCTAAGGTAGAGGAAATCCACCGCCATCACATCACGTGATATAGTGACTGTCACGTTGTCACGCGGCAAACTTCGTGGCCGTTGCCTTTCGTATGCTCACTATGACACCTGTACTACTCCTGAGTCAATGCGATTAGTTTCTCTCCCTTCTTGCC
>QLOY01001332.1:0-25050 GCA_003313965.1 Megacollybia marginata
AGAAGGTTTGGTTTAGACGGTTCCGCTGTAGGTACTAAGTCTAGTGACGAGTTACTAAGAACCCCGCTGGCGACTTTTATTTAACTGTGTTCCCTTAAGGTACTTAGAGTTTTTATAGTCTGAAGCGCAATGTATTCTCTACTGGGTCTCTATGTTCTACTGTACACTGCTAACTACTGTCCTTTTATACAGTGTCGCTGATGCTAATTTTAACTACTTTCAACTACTAGTACAAACAATTGCTCAGCGGTGAGTCAGCTAGTGACTTAGAAATGACTCGACTCTATTGAATCTGAGTCAAATGCATATGATCACAAAGGATCCATGCGGTGCGTTAGGTCTGGGCGAGTTTCAATGAACCCGTCCTACCCAGGTTTTCTCTAGGTTGTTTCTCAATGTCTCCGCTGAGGCTCGTATGCTCTAGCAAACGTCTCTAGCTTTCCAGCGATGTAACCAAGTTGCATATTACGCGTTTACCTCACTCGAGGATCCGCGACGTCGATCTTTACAACTATCTGAACTCGGCTAACTCGGCTAGCCTACTCGGATGTTTCAACGCGGATCCCTTCCGTGTTCCCGCTGGGTTCTCTAAGTACGTCTTGTAGGACTAGTTGATATTCTCTGTATGGTGTATTCTCTCTCTGGCTGAATCCAGGTGGTATTAAGTTAAATCCGCGAGTCCTGTCTCTCGATCGTGTACCGTTCTTAGCATACCGCCATGGGCGCTTGTATTAGCCTCGAGTCGGATACAATAAGGTAGTACTATCAAGTACCATCTCATTCGTCTCAACCCTCGTCTATATTTGATCTATTTGAGTGTTCAGCGGGCTTGTTACTCCCAGCTGTACAATAGAACGCTTCCAGCGGACAGTTGTACCTCTGCGGGAGTCTTTCCCACGTTTATGTAGAGGCTGGTAGTGCCGAATCGAAAGATTTCAGGCCTGGAACAAAAACCAGCCTATCATCGGTAAGGCTGATTCTACTCCTATCACTCTTATTCAAGTTATGATGTCAGTCCTGCCAGTGGATGACATGGAAATGTCGGTACAGAGTTGGAGAGATTATGGGTCAAATTTGAAAGGTTCAACATCAATTATTGAGCTACATGCCATGTCTATTTCATGACATTGAACTATATTATGTAATCAATCTCGACCATGCTGTTCAACTCCACAATAATGGCAGTAGTTGGGAATCGGTTGCAGACGCCCTCGGAGTTACCGAGCAGCTGTTATTTTACCGCCTGGAGGAGGCAGGTATACAGACTGCTTGACCGTCCTACACTGATATCAGTGATGATGATTTGGATGAGTTGATATCTGCCATTTCACTCAACCATCCTCTAGCCGGAGGCTACATTGTGCAGGGCCATCTGAAGGAGAGGAATGTCAATGTCTCTATCAGACGAGTTCAAGAGAGCTTGAAAAGAGTAGATGAAGTGGCGGTGAAAGGGAACCTCACCGTGCAGTGACGGGAAAATGAGGCGAGCCGACTACGCTACTAAGAATGAACTGCCTAAGCGAAGGAGGCGAGGTAACTAAACCACAACCAAACAACCCAACGCAAAAGGTAGCACTCTCTAAGTACCGCCCTGACGCTTCTTCTAAGTAACAGAGATGTTCTATCCCCTTGTAAGTACGTGAGACTGGTTTAACTACAAAAGAGACACACTTCGAGTTGACTTAAGTGAACTGCGATGTTCCGATTAAAATCGTTAGGTAAGACCTAAGCGTTGCGGGTGAGACTCTGATTAAGAGATCTCGAGTGTCACTGTGCGAAACAATGAAGGAGGGTGTTCTTTAGAACGAATGGAGACTTCTCTAGAAGTGCTCAAGGTGCCAGAGTTCGAGACCGTGGACTTTAGTTTGCCAATGTGAGGAACACTGGTCTTGGGTGCGCTTAGGGAATGACTCCTTAAGGCAGGCGGCGGCAAGTGCGGAGGAACTGTTCTGGTGGTAAAGCGGTACTAAGTCCGTCGGCAATGAGTGCGGCCTTGAGGATACGGGAGAGGATGAGGTACTAAGTCGGTGACTCGCACGCAAGTTTACTTCAGTGACTACTGGAACTGTTCTGGCCTGCAGGCGGTACTGAGTTCGCTTAGCTTCAAGTTGACGAGGTCTGGACGAGGGTGCCCGGACACTCTACGATGCAAATGTTCCCTAAAGCAGTACTAGTCAGTCTTAAACGCAGTAGTTTCTCGTGCGATTAGATGCTATGTAATCTGTGGTTCAAAATGCAAGGTAATATATACCTGCGAAATACACGCTGTTCTGTCTTCGTCTGTATTCTGCCTTTTACTCCCTATTTCCTCCCAGCTTTATACTCCCTGAAACCTTCCAGAACCTTCTAAACACCTGACCTGTACGCGTATGTGCCTGTCTGATTCCTCATCCTTTTACTGCCGTAGGCGTGCCGTGCCGTAGATATGTGTCAATCCGGTGTTGTCATCTCGGCATGACACGTCGATCCTCCTTAAGCGACGGAGGAAGGTTGCCGATGTCATACTCAGGTCCCTAATTCAATAGAGTTAGTAGGCAGTCTTGTTGCGTGTGCTCTGCACTGTCTCCAACACTTCTTTAGTTTGTTTCTCTACCGCTGAGAAGCGCTTCGACTGACTTCCTCGAGGATGTACCTTTGTCTAGGCCTCCGCATAACGATAACGTTATACCGCCGGCATCATCGCTACCCGGACTCGTTCCTAAGTCAGACCTGCCGCTTTAAGACTTCCCCGATCTATCTCTGAGAGAGATATCCTAACCTCTACTGGCTGACTATGGCTTTTAAGACTTCCGTTATAGTGTAGATTGTGGTCAAGGTAACGGCGCGCGAGTTAGATACAGCTGACCGAGCTTTAAGCCCAAGCCAGATCGTCTTAACTCTAGTTTGACTGTCCGTTCGAGTAGTGTGCTCGTTATTCGACGCCACATGCCTCTTATGACATGGGGTACCTTCTAACCTACAGGCTTATCCCTTAGAGAGTCTTTCTCTTGTTTAGGGGATGCCTGGAATTTGCCCTAAGCTGTATTTTGAAAGACTTTCAGCCCTAGCCGCTTAGCGGTCTTATCAGCGGTTCTGTTTCGGTAAGTGTTAATACGTTCACTGGATTCATTCTTAGTTCCTATCAAGTTGGGGAAGTGTGGTGAAGCGCCGAATATATTGTGTCCGAGGTGCTAACTCACTCTGGCATATGGATGGGAATGAAAAACTTCGCCCGTGGGGATTCTATGTCCATGGTTGCGCTGACGGATTCTCCCGTCTCATGATCTATATGGAGTGTTGCAATAATACACGATCAGTGACCGTGGAAGGTAGATTTATACAACGTGGTGTTTATGTGTATGGTTGGCCAAGTCGTGTCTGAGGTGATTATGGCAAGGAAAATAATGGAGTGGAGCGCAGAATGATCCATCAAAGGGGTGTTGAACATCGTGCCTATTTACGTGGACGGTACTCATCAACAATGTTCGCTTTTCAATTCCTCACATTCATTGTAGATCAACTCATAATATCCGTGCTGAACGTTTGTGGCGCGATGTACGGAAAGATACATTGGAAGTTTTCCGAAAGATATTTGAATTTTTGGAAGACACAAATCTCCTCGATATGGAAAACACTGTCCATCGTGTCCGCCTTTACATCGTGTTTCAACCCCGAATCCAAGCATCACTCAACCGCACTGTATACTCTTGGAATCATCATAAAATGCGCACAGAACACTACAAAACACCATATTCAATCTACGAGCTCAGCAAGGCGAAGGCTATGAATAGAGGATACTGGGATAGTGATCCTGGTGATGACATTGCTACAGCATCTCATGCTGACTATGGCCGTGAGTCTGAGAATGAGTCATTGCCACCAGCAGATGAGCTGTTGGATGACCCACCAGCTCCAGACAGAAGTGAATATGCATCAAGGGAAGATGAATACAGTGCAGGAGTATTTATTAATGATGATGATGAGATTCAATGGGGAAGGGAGTTGTTGGTGGGGTTGGATATTGGATGTGATGATGATAATTGAGGTATAGATGTCTATTGTGAAGCAGTTTTATTAGCAAAGAGTCGGGTTAACAATTAATTTAGCTTTGATAGCCCATGGGTTGTTGATGGGTTGTGCATTCTGTTAGCCTGAACAGGTCATGTGATATTCAACTAAAATTTGTACGAGTCCCTACTTGTTTACTGGATTAACTAGTACTTGGATGAAATACAGAACTTCCCCTCAGCAAAGAACTTCCCCTTCACAAAGAACTTCCCCTTAACAGAGAACTTCCCCTTTGCCAAAGAACTTCCCCTTCACAAAGAACTTCCCCTTTGCAAAGAACTTCCCCTTTGCAAAGAACTTCCCCTTTGCAAAGAACTTCCCCTTTGCAAAGAACTTCCCCTTTGCAAAGAACTTCCCCTTTGCAAAGAACTTCCCCTTAGCAAAGAACTTCCCCTTAGCAAAGAACTTCCCCTTTGCAAAGAACTTCCCCTTAGCAAAGAACTTCCCCTATGAAAAAACTTCTCCCCCATCCTCAAGAAACTTTCCCTCTCCAATAAGAGAAGTATGAACTCAACAGAACCTCCCTCAATCCCTGGAACAACTTCTCCAAAGGCCCAGAAGTTTGACCCAATTTGCAAGACACTTTGACTCAGTGAGCTTTGAACATTCCTGACTTGTCTTTGAGTCAATGGTGATACTTACCATGGGCTTGTTGGCTCAAGGTGTAAGCAAACAAATCCAATCCCATGGATAGAGTGAATCTGGATTAGACAAGGTATGGCCAACAGTGTGGACATTGACAATGGCTTTGATGTGGATTATTTGCAGTTAGTGGGTGACAAATGACAACAACGGCTATTGGTGAGCAGCAACAGGAGTAGTGCTGAGGATGACACTGAGCTGATAAGAGGCAAGGTGGTGGTAGTCAACCAAGAACATTGGGCAATCAACAAAGACACGTCCTTTGTTTGGGACTGTTTAGGAAGTTGATCGCGTGCACTCATGTCTGTCACATCTGATTTCGGTGTGTTGCATCTACAATCAGGTGTGTTGTGTTTCATGGATATAGGCAATAGACAAGATGGAACAATATGTGACATAGCCTCGGAGCAGGCTTTGAGCTTTTTTTGGATGGTCACATGCCATCATAATAGTGCAAACTCCACAGCAGGCTGTCAATACATGCCACTGTCATGGTTGGCAACCCTGCTTAACAGTACCTACTCTGTAGGACCTCATGATGCAATCATGTGCGTGAGCCTTCAATGCACAGCATAACAAATCAGGAAATCAAGATGCTCATCAGATGCCAGTGTATGCACAGATGCCACTGCCTTATTATTGGTTGATTGATATGGGCTTACCTCTCCACCATGTTTGTATTTGTGGCATCATGCATACAAAAAAGTCTCTAGAATGACCATCCTGAATCTCAAACATTTCCTTCAAACAATGTGGTGTTTAGTGGCTTTGGACCAGACCTTATGTCTGCTGTCACTTCATGCTCATGCTGGTATACCTCTGCAAGTAAACCAGTGGGGCTTGACACCAGCACCCACTCTGTGTCTGTGTCTGAGTATACATACATCCATTGCATATCCATTGCACATGTCAATCAATACTGGCTCCAAGACTGCAAAATCCAGATGAAGTATTTATTCAGATGCCCAATTGGTAACTTGGGAATTTACCAGTACTTATCTTTCAAACACTTTGTGATACCTGTAGTACAGGTAGAACAGCATAGATGGTACTAATTCATGGTTTTTACCAGTGGTGGTGGTTCAATCCTCTCACATTCATCATAATCAAGGTATCAACTTGGAGTCCAATACTACCAATTTGTTGAATTACATACTCCATTGGTACAACTTGGAGACTGTAGGTGTCAGTTTGCTATGTGATCCAGGTCAGACTACTTATATTCCTTGTCACCTGCCTCACATTGTCTTCTCCTGTGGAATCTGCTGATGCTCATTATAAACGCTAGTGTATATGCCATTAATCCACTGTAGGAATGCTTTGTCTGTTAAATTGGTATTATGCATCCCACTTGTTACTGCTGTGCACAAGTTCAATGACATCCCTTCTTTGTCTGTCAGTTGTCATCTGAACTGGTTGAAGACCCCATTGTATTTCCTGAGATTAGGTGTTGTTCAGTTCTTCAGAATTTAATCTACTTATTTTTGGTGTATTGTCTATGCCACACATTCTCACTTGCTTCACACCTGCATCTTACCAATGGCTATTGTTTTCTTCATTTGTACTGTGCTGAGGTGTTGTCCATCTTTGCCAATACATTGCTTCTCTAACCGGTTCATGATGGATTATCACAGCCATCTGTTATGCCACATGTATTCGTGCAGCTGTATACAGTTTTTTTCTACGTTGGTATTGGGTATACTGGAGGTCCCAAGTCTGATACATATAGATATAGGTCCTCTTTCTGCCTCAGAAATAGTGTTGTTCACGAGTGGCCTGTTTGGTTTCTGTCTTCTTTGTATGATCAGCATCTATCTCATCCATATGACTAGTGTCTATCTAAACATCTACAATCCCATGTGTTATGTCCAAACAGCAGATGAAGTATTTTCTTTCATCAACCACTTGTGCTTTGCTCCCTCTTCTAACCAATTTGATGTTTCTCTACATTACTTGTGGAACTGTGTATGGCTTCAGGCTGTCGGTATATAATTTACAACCTCTGTAGTAATCACTGCTTGAGTAATAAATACTTCTTGCTCCTCATTACTGTACTCCTCATTACTTCCTGCTCCACACCAGTGATCAAACATCACTTCCAACTCTATATCTGATTGATGTGTTTCATATTCCCATCTAACATTGTGGCTTCAGATATCTGCACTTATAATCTGTTTGCCCTGGTAGTCACTCCTTGCCTCTTTTTTTTTGTGTGCAATGGCACCCAAGTGAATTTCCTTTGACTTGGCTCTCTCTAATTATCTTCTTAAGAAGCATGATGCTGTTGCTGACTCCTCAAACTTACAGGAGTCTCTGTGACCAAAAAAGGTCAAACAATCCAAGTGATCATAAGTTACAGTTCACCAACATCATGTATTCAGTCCTTTGGTCAAACTGTTGGACTTCCCTCAAACCCCCCAAAAAAAGTTTCACCCACAAAGCTGTAAGTTTGTCAATCTTGGATATTAGCTTTATTAGAAAGGCTCAATTGTCAGTTGGTCCCACATGATAAGTCCCAGCTTGAAGACAGATTGGTCTGGCACCTACTTATTGAACTCAGACATTTCTGCTCCATGTCTCATTCATATGTAACCGGTTGAAACCACAGCCAAACTTGCACTTGCTAAATTTCAGTTGAAGTCAACTGACACTGCTTCCGGCCCCCCTCTTCACCTTCTCCTTGTCAAGCAAAGATAGTACCTAGTCCTTCTCTGAAGTCCAAAGCTAGAAAAATTGTCTACAGCCCTAGGTTGGACTTTCCTGATATTTGATCTGTAATTGCTAATGTATACCATTCTGTCTAGCCCAGTGTTGGCCCTTAAGCCCTTAAGTAGGGGTCCCTGAGGTCTGAAGCCTTCATTAAGGGTTAAGGATTAACATCGAAAGGCTTAAGTGGTCACATGTATACATTTTTAAAGACAGCCTTAGCCTCGATATTCCTCATCAGAATCTACCTCTATAGCCCCATCATCCGGCCGTGAATCTTCCTCAAAGTCTGCCAGAGCCTCCATCAAAGTTGCCTCCTCATCTACAAGCTCTCTACGAAGCCGCGGTGTCGTCGATCTCTTAGCCTGCTTCCCAAAAAGGACCTTTAGTGTCATGGTCATTTTCGAGATGTTCCGAGTTTGGGCTCCAAGCCGGGGTGGCATGCTGATTGCCTCGGAGTCGGAATCACTGCTGTCAGCTTCTTCATCGCTACAGCGCACCTCTCCAATCCATTTGGCCATTTCAGTCCTCCAACCTGCCTGGCTTGTGACAAGTAAGCGACCTCGCTCTGTGTCATCCTCCTCATCTTGGTCTGCAAGTAGGTCTGCATAGCGTGGAACAGCCAGAAGCATCTCTACAGACTTATGATTATTGTGGGCCTTCTGTACCTTGATCTTGCCATCTTTTAACTGCTCTGCACGAATGTCAGCGCCAACCTACGATATTCATAGTAATTAGCATAAGATCATTTGTATAAAGTAACGCGTACCTTGGACATTTTTTCCAGCTTCTCCAGCTTGAGCCTGTTACGATGCTGTGTTTGCTTAATTTTCAAGTCGGAAAATAGGCGTTCACAGCCAGCTTGATTAACGACCACTTTCAACAGCTGGATTGCAAATTTTCGAAGTACATCAACATCTGATCCTTGCTCATATGCAGCCCAGAATGCGAATGGATCCTTTCCCTTTCCATCAGTAGTATCGCTTTTTGATTAGATAGAAAGTGACGCCATACCATCATTTTTTCAAGGCTTTCGCGCTCCTCTCTCCAGCATGCAAAATGACCTGAACCCGCAAGATATTCCAAAAAGGCCTTGGAGAGTGCTTGTTCCTTTGTCTGGCGGGTAGCTTCGTTGTCGGTGTTTTCGGGACAATTGACCATACGTCGATACAGCTGAGAAGTATTTATAAGTGTAGAGATAATTCCGACTGGGAAGAAAGATACCAAAATGAGCATTGCATTACATTTGAAGTGGTTTAGGTTTGCATCAGGGCCAAAACACGACAGGCTCTCAAACGGGTTGAGAATAAGGGAAAGCAGGAAAACTGGCTGGTCACAGTTCTTCCAGCGTTTTTCCAAGCGCGTTACCATGTGCTTTGCTACCTCAGGTTCAGGGTGGTCGATGAAATGGAGATAGAGCCCTGCCAATGTCAGAAGAACTTGATCTGGGCGCGTACTGTCCTTCTGATTAATATTTGTACCATAGCAGATAGGTTCTAAATCCCCGATTACAGTCTCGAGACCATGCCAGAACTGATGATCTGCGATAACATCACACCATTGGGTAGTGTCAGCTTCAAGATGAAGCTTTTCAGTTGATTTGGCAGCTCCAACTTGAGCTGCAATGATTGCATTGCGCTTAGTCATAATGGCCAGCTGCAGTGCCGGTTTCACCTCAAAAAGTCTGATGAACGCAACACAGTGAGTAGTCCATCAAGTGAGATTGGCAACAAGATATCGAAGGACTACCTCATGGCCATTGAAGCGGTCTTTGCTAATTTCCTTCTGGGCAGTGTCAAAGATGGTGCGGACTTTTCCATGGGAATTCATCCAGCCGATAAGACCGGTTGCTTTCTCGGCTATCTCAGCAGCAAAAACATAGACTTTGAAATAGTCCCCAAGCACCAGCTGAAACTGAAAACGGGCTCATGTCATAGTTACAAGAACCAACACAAGATCATACCTGATGAGCCCAACATGCAAGAATAAGGAGGTACGGACGAAGCTTTGCAAGCAAATCACGGCCTTTCTTAGCTCCGCCATCAGAATCGGTTGTAAAGAAGATGATGAGACATTTATATTTGTTTTGAATCGCATCAATCATGTCGACAAACTGTTTGCATTGCGCTGGTCCATCTTTGTTGAGTGCTGTGGCCTCAATGAGCTGGACCATATATGACTTGTTGTTCACTATAGTGCAAACACCATGGATGCAGGCCTTGGTGAGTGATTTCCAAGTGTCAGTCCTAAAATATTCAGTTACCCAATAGCCTGCAAAATCAAATTATACGCATGTCATTCCTATTTCTTTCCCATTCAATACCTTTGCCATCTTCGCCTCTGCTGCACCAGCTGCCTCATTCAGTAACCTTCCTAGTCTATTATTTGTCGCAGGGTGACATCAGCGCTGGGGACTTATTACTAATACTTTTAGGCACGTGCTCACCTCCCAAACCAACTACCTCACTGAACTGCTATGTTCAGGCTACAATAGTGAGCAAAAATCACTTATTTTAGCACCCGGTACACTCTTAGGCTCTTTAAAACCATTTTCACCCATAAACACGGTGGACGAAGCCCGACTGTTGATTGCTCGGTCTCGATATCAACTCCGTTTTTCTTGCATTCCCGTGGTTGTTTACTTGGAGAAATGGTAGCCTTGCTCAATCAAACACTATATAGTTCCAATTATGTATATTATTGTGTTGTAGTTGCGTCGAATAACTATGATTTTCTAACAAGTTAGTCGCCTGAAAACAGACCGTGAGAAAGTCACAGACTATATCCACATTGCCCGTCCCAATGTCACAAGCGATCGTGGATATGTCTGGCTAGGAGAGACTATAACCTTCCGCCCACCACTTTTCTAGAAGGCAGGATCTTCGGAGCTTCAGTACAAAGCATTCCAAACAACGTCTGCATTTCCGGGTCTTCAAAAAGTCGGAAGCTTGAATTTGTGGAAATAATGGCTCGTTCTGCTTGGGCCTGAATTGCTGCCTTTTGTTCAGCTGTGAATGGGCAGTCTACACCACAGTACACCCGCAATTTTTTCTGCTTGGGTTCGTCAGCCAGGCTGGTAGTTGAACCAGATTGCTGTCTTTTGCTAGATGCCAGCTGGGAGGATTCCTTGTCCTTCTCTTCTCTTGCCTTCCCAGCATCTCTCTGCTTCTGTGCTTCTGCTTGCGCCTCTTCCGAAGCTAATGAACATTTTGCGATGCCTTTTCCTCTGAGAATGTGAGCAATCCAAGCCGACCTTTCTCCACAAGTGCTACCAACAGCCTGAAAAACTATTAGGTGTTATTTAGCATTGACAAGATCTTATTAGGGACCATACCATCTTGGCGTATTTTTTCTTCAATTGTTAAGCGAGCAGCGGCATCGGTTCCAGCATACTCTAGGTCCCAGCTAGATGCTTTCCAGATTTCCATCTCCTGATCAACGCAAAATTTGCAGTAGGTACGGTAATGAGACCCATTTTGTTTTTCTCTGAAATAGAAATGTTTTGCAAGCAGATTCTGCGGCATTGACGCGCGTCGGGTGGCAAAATCTTTTATTTGTTGTGTATACCTATATTTGTCTGATCACATGTTACATTAAGCCTTCAGAGTTCTGCCTCCGACCTGAAGCCTTTCTGTTAAGGGGTGTTAAGCCTTAAGGCTTCAGCCCTTAAGCCAACACTGGTCTAGCCTGTGTTGAAGAGTCTGTTTTCCATCTATTGTCAGTGTATTCCTTACAATCTTTCTCAGGTCTGACAAAGATGAACTCATCCTGGCGACTGGATGACCATGTATCTGAGTCTTTGCCTGCTTCCAATAGCAAAGACCAGTCAGGTAAAAAGTCAAGTAGTTTGGCTGACAACAAATCTGTCAAACAGGATGAAAGTGACCATTGCAATGACAATGTGCAGAGTAATGTCATACAAGACAACCAAGGCAACAATGCACTGCTTGTGCCCAATATTGTTGCTCGCTTTGCAGTTTGATGGTGTGGTAAGAGAGAAGCTTGTGTAGAAAAGTCACATGCACCCACTCTGCTTCCCAATCAGGGAAACAGACATCCTTGAGATTACCGATGACCAATTATATTCCCAACTTACCTTACCGTAAACTAAGTCCACTGAAAGTAGACTTAGTGATAGATAAGGTAGAGCGTAAGACGAGTTGGTTACCTTACTGGTATGTGACTGTGACAGTCACTCTTCCCATCTTCGTCTAACCACCATCTCGCCTTACGCGCCCTTCAATATCACTTGCAATTCATTGCATTTACACAATCAGTATAGTGCTTTGCACGTTTGGTATCTCTGGGCTTCATTGGCTGAGTTTTTTCAATTTTCAGATGAGATTTACTTTCCATCATGCCGACTATAGGGAATGCTGGAATTCCCATTCCTGTGCCAGATGCATTTGATTTTGCTTCTTGGCTCATCGCACCGGCCTCCCGTCCTCATGACAGCATTTCTTTGCATGTGCGCAATCGGGAAAATTCATTGATCGAGGATCACAATGACGATAGTAAATTTAACACCATTTGTTGCAGAGATGATCGACAGAGTTATCCTGATGTCGGCCTGCCTCTCAAAGCGTTCTATGACTATACAAAAAGCGAATGGAGTATGATGGCGAAGAGTGAAGAATTTGCGAAATCAGTTGCCCCAATTCCTGTTTATGTAAGGATCGGCATTGATAAAATTAAAGAGAAGGAGAAAACGAAAGGTTTAGAAGGTTCTATGGTGATCAAGAAGCCTGTGGTTCGTACCCCAGGCATTCGCGTCGAGATTGCCATTCAAAGTCGTGTGCCAATCACTTGCATGCGGCATCAAACTTCCTTTGCATTTTTTCTCAGATTCTCACTTCGAAAAGGCTAATCATGCCATCGCAGATCTGTATACCAAGTTACTCACTCCTGAAGCAAGTTCAGATCATCCTTCTCCTCACAAAGTGCTTGTCTTTGATATGACGAAGATGGTAGAAGAATGGGGTGACGACGATATCTCATCTATTTTCACTGCTTTGAAATGGCTGCAAGCGTCTTCGAATCTACTTCGTACACTTCAATTCATGTCCGAAACAGTCAAAGATGGTAAACCGACCTTCTATGAAGAGTATAGGAAGCATCATATCTTTTTTGTTAATGTACGCGACTTTGAAGACTCATTCCATGACATCTAATCCTTCGAAGTGGAAGCTCGGCGAGAGCTTCTGAACGGTACTCTTTTTGATTCCAACTATTACTCTAGACGTGTGGAAGGAATCTTGGATGCCAAATGTAACGCCTTAGTTATGTGGGGTAACAAGTGTTCTAATTCAGGAGATTTCGATTCTCGTCCTTCTAAACTTCACAGGATTCTGAGCAAACCATCAAGTTCTTATGTTGGAAGTCCAAATGCTTGTCTTGTCTGCAGAGGTCCTCATACTATGAAAAATCATCCTCACGCATTGACATCCTTTCTTGATGGCAAACCTTTCTTCAGTTCCTTTCAAGAAACAGGACTTGTCATTTCAAAGTCAGGCGACAAGTCCATATGTATCGCATTCAACCTTTTGTGGGGCTGCACAACCAAACATGGAGTCAATGATCGACTCCATGTCTGTTCCTTGTGTGGAGGGAAGCACGGAGCTCTCTCACGATCAAACGAATGTGGTCGGGTCACAGATGGAAAGTTCCGTCTCTGATAAACTTTATCAATTGGTCGATCCAGCAGTACTTCCTGCACCGAAAGCGGATCACCCTCTTAACATTCCCCCACATCCTCACCTCCATTACACTGATTTTTCATCTACTATACATATTCGTCCTTGTCTTCCAAACTCATCTCCATCCGACAATCTCATTTATGAGCGTGTAGTTCATCCTTACAACACCGATGTGTTTGAACGTTTACTTCAAAAACATGGACTCACTGAGAAGTATCCTTTTCTTGTCAAGAATTTACGACAAGGTTTTCCCATTGGTGCTATGCCAGAACTTAATTCTACTGTCATTATTCCCAATCATTCAAGTGTCAACAAGAATCTTGACGAAGTGTACGAATACTTACAAACAGAGATAGACGCCAGTCGCATGACTGGTCCATTCAGCAAAATGGAGGTTGAACGCATATTACGCGGACCATTTTATGCTTCTCCTCTCAACGTCGCAGTACAAGATCAAGGTCCCGGTCTTCCTCCCAAAAAGAGAATCTGTCGGAACCTATCAAAAAATGATTGCATCTCAGGCATGGGTTCAGTCAACAGCTTTATTGACAAGAAGGACTTTCCAACTCGATTTGACATGGCTTTCCGAGTGGCTAATGCAGTAAGTACTTACTCTTGTTCATTTTCAATCGAGATCTTGCTCGATTTTCATTTGTAAATCGAGATCCTGCTCAATCTTACATCATTATCATGTCCTACATCGAGATCTTGCTCGATGTAGATGTGCTCATGCGAGCATCATTCATTTATGTCAGATATCTGACTCAACACTTAGATCGCTTGTGCCCCACCTGGTACCCTGGCATGTGCGTTTGATATTAAAGCTTTCCATCGCACATGTCCTGTCATTCCTGATCACAAACCTTGGTTGGTTGTTGGAGTCAACAACCGATTCTGGATTGAACATGTTCACCCATTTGGTGCACTTCCTGCTAGTAGCAATTCAGGTCAGATAGGTAATGCTCTGGTCGACATTTGGGATGCAGAAGACACAGATGCCAACTTCAAATATGAAGATGATATATCTCAACTGCAATTGGCAGTTCAAAACGGATTGTTCTTTTATAAAGGCTTCTCATATTGTCATAATTGTGACTCAACCCTTGCACTTATTGCATCACTTAACGTTCCATGGCATCCGACCAAGACAGGTGATCGGTTCGTTGATGTTTTTACCTTCATTGGGTTTTTATGGGATCTCGTCAATCGTCGAGTCTCATTGCCGGAAGTCAAACGCTTGAAGTTTCTAAATCGCGTCTTAATTCTATTACAGGCTCAAGAAGCGCATAAAAAGATTTCCCTTCTGGACGTTCAAAAAATCCACGGCTCACTTGTTCATCTCTGCTTCGTTTTCCCAGATGGAAATTCACATCTTCCTTGTATTTCCTTTGTCATCACAACCTTTTTAGGCAATGATTACGCCCGCCGTCACATTCCAAACTCAGTTTTAAAGTCACTCAAATGGTGGCTCAATCGCCTCTCTGATCCGTCCGCTTTTCGGCAGCTCTTTCCGTTACCTTCTCTTCAAGATTTAGCTATCTATGTAGATGCTTCTACAAGTTGGGGTATAGGAATCATCATCAATGATCACTGGTATGCTTTCTGTCTGTCACCACATTGGAAAATTCCAGGCCGTGATATTTGTTGGCTCGAGGCTATTGCACTCGAGTTTCTTACATACTTCCTCATTCAGTTAACATTCAACAACGCCCATCTTCGCATTTATTCGGACAGTGATGGAGCCATTGGGGCACACTCAAAGGGTCAAAGCTCTAACTCCGAAATCAATCTTTGTGTCAGACAGACTTATGCCGCTTCCACAGCAAGTCTTCTGATACCCTCATTCACTTATATCGAATCAGCCCTTAACCCGGCAGATCCGATATCGCGTGGGATTATTACTCTGCCATTTAACAAACATCTGACACGTCAGTTCAAACTCCCCCTTGAATTGACCGGTCTCTTCATTGACCATCATGTCTGATCTTCCCATTGATGATATGTCTTGGGAGGAATACTTTGACGTTGTCTCTCCATGTACCACCTCTTCTCATACCTCTCATACTCAGACTCATGTTCACTCATCTCATTCTCATTCCCCTCCTTCCGATGAAATTATTAGTTCTTCAGCCATTTATAACGATTTGTATTCCATGCAGAACTTGCCAAATACTTCTAATCTTACTTCTGTACCTCAATTCAATTCAGATATTGACAATCTGTCCAGTATTCGTACAGGTGTCATTGCATCACTACCAAGCCGTCAGATACGCCATCCACGACCAGAAAACATCATATCTGATAGTACATTTCGTCCTGCTGTCCCTGCTGATCAGCGTGTCATCTTATGGACTACACCACATTCACAACTAGCACAATCTGCACTCAATGCTGAGATTCCTCCCTACCTACAGAAGAAAGTCTTGTCCAAACTTCTTCTCAGCATCAAACCCGATACACAAACCATTTATGGGGCAGGACTGCTACAATTCAATCAATTTTGCGATCTCCATTACATTCCAGAGGGTAGACGGATGCCTGTGTCCTATATCCTCCTCTCAGCTTTCATTGCAAACACTTCTGGTTCATGTTCAGGCAAAACCATTCGAAATTGGTTGAATGGACTTCGTTTGTGGCATATACTTAACAATGCAGAGTGGCATGGTCGACATGAATGGATCTCTTCGTTGAAACACACAGCAGACATTGAAGGGATCATTTTTAATCAGCCTCCCCGTAATCCCATCACTCCAGATCATCTGCATGCACTTTGGTCCAAGCTCAAATTTGAATCTCCCTCGTGATGCTGCATTCTGGGCTATTGCTGTCATCTCCTTTTGGGGTTGCTGTCGCCTGGGCGAACTCACGATAAAATCATCATGAGTCTTCAACCCTTCCCAGAATGTCTCACGCTCAACTTCTATCTCATATTCTTTTGTGAATAGGCATTGGGTGATCTCTTTTCATTTACCTTGGACCAAAACCACGGGTATTAATGGTGGTAACTGCATCATCACAGAAACAGGAGATGATTTATGTCCAATTTGGGCATTAAACAATCATTTTTTTATCAATGCACTTCCAATGCAGGTTCAATCACACTCTTTGCTTATCGGCTTAACAATAACTCCTTCCATCCCATTGTGAAGAAAGATTTCATCTCTTTCATATCAGCTATCTTTACTTTCAAGGGACTTGATAAAACCTCAGGACACAGCTACCGTATTGGAGGTACTCTCAAGCTTTTACTTGATGGAGTCCCTCCAGAGATGGTGATGAAAGTTGGAGGCTGGAGCTCACTATGCTTCCTCATTTACTGGCGACGCTTAGAACATATCATTCCTCTGGCTATCACCCGCAGTTGGGATAACCAGATCAAGGCATTTGCACGATCTCATGGACTACAAGGGGACTCTGATCTTTCATTATCTATCTAAGACATTTCATCTATTTAATACATGCTACTCCACATCGCATTAGGTGGTTTGTCTTTTGCCACACTCTGATGCTTCAATGAATCTTCGTGAGTCTGACAGCGAGCTGTGCTCTTTACGCGATGCTCTGAGTGGTAGTATCAGTCAGACTACGATGTCCTGAAGCTATCTAGTGTCTGAACTTGTACGTGGTTGAATTACTCACCACCCAATCAAGTTCATTAGCAAAAGACTTTCATTTCTTTCCAGACCTCTACTGTGAATACCTTATCAGCTACTCACCGTTGGACTTGGATCTGCCACCCAATGCTTTGGGATGGCCCACTGAGTTGTTGTTGGTTGGGTTCTGGTAGGTTTACAACCAACTGTGGCATTTCAGAAAACTGTAGTAACGTGAATATTAAGCGCTCAAGCGCTAGAATGACGTCACCTTTCAGCGTCCAAAAGGAGTATTAGGTGAAGCCAATAAGAAAGCAATAAGTTCAGCATGTATGTCTATCAAACAATACTATATGTTGAATATGGATCCAAATAAGAAGACCTTTGTACTTGGAAATTGATGCTGGAGTCACGGTGAGAGTCGAACACCGCAAGCACAAGAGACCTTACCTGCCAGCGTAGTTGTACCATTCCAGGCTAAGAATCAAATTGGGATCTGGTGAAGTGTACGCCTGTGTACACTGTTGAAGGGGAGTTTATCCGAACCACCTAATGAGGAAGAAGCTATGGGGATGTTAGTCTAGTATTTGTCACGGGGGTCTTTACCGGTGACCCATGTGATTATATAATCATCTGAATCACCATTCAGCTGTCCCATTCCCTTACAGATACACCAGGCTACTCATACTATACATGTGTATCTTTAACACCATTTAAATACCTAAATTGACATCATCAGTGTCTGCGTTGAGGCCAGAACCCGATGAATACAAGCCGTGTTACTTGTGTCACATGTTTGTGACAACATTCCGATGGCCATTAAAACTCTTCACACACCTTTAGGGATCCGTATCTGTATTCTATCAGACTATTATTCATTGTAAAAGTTGATATCAGTATATATTTCATCTGTAAGTGGCCAGGATTCAGTCGAAAAGATGATTATATAATCAGGGCAGGCACCGGTAAGCGACGTCACTTAATCGACAGACTCAATACACATCACAGCCCAACAAAGAAAAAAATGTGATCGTGGATTAGTCTGTTTATAAGAGACTATGGGGATGTATCCGATGGTTGCACATAATGGAAAATGCGGTGCGAGTGGTGGGTGAGAATGAGGATCGTGTCTTCGTCCAGGACTAGTGAGCAGGCAGGGAGTGTTCTGAAGTGTGTTGTGGTTATGCTTCCGAGATTCGATCCTGTTGAATGTTGAAGAAGCAGAAGACAAGACGGAATCCAAATCCATCCCACCGAGTTGTCCTAATGCGGAAAGACTGCCGACTTATGTGCATCCTCAAACGCCACCTGAGAGAACCCATTGTTTGTTGAGAGGTGTCTGTGTCTCGTGTTCATACGTGGGTATAGGAAGCCGTGATCCCTGCATTCCATATTCCGAACAATCGAAATCTACACATTCCACACGGACCAACTCCAGGTTTTCGTCGACTAGACATGTGCGGAAGCCTTTGATGGATAGGTCGGAGCTAAGGAACATCCGTGGTAGGGACACCTTTTGTGGACGCAGGTTGAGGATGAAAAGCGCCGGTGAGGTAATCGGATCATCATTATGTGAACAAGGAAGTTGCAGAGCCTAGCTACGCATCCAAAAGTTACCATCTACCATCACACAACGTCTTGACCACTCGGTTACCGATGTCTGTCTATTAGGACAACTGTATCATAGGGTATACACAGGAGATGAGTTGACTTGCAACTCGTTATAGACATCAGTCCCAAATCGCTGCTGATGGATCCGCAACATCCTTCTTTTTGACATGCCATGACCTCGCAAACTCCGCAGCTCCGATAGACGCATGCTCCACCTGTGCATTCCTTCAGAGGCGATTTGGTGAGCTCCATACACATCGAGTTGTGTGGTCAAGACGCGACTGGGGGTGTTGAATGTGGAGGGAAAGTTTGATGCTGTAAAGGGCTCGGTGCACGGGAGACAGCAGCTCGATCCTTCGGAGGATCAGACCTAGGGAGCGCTGATATCGACTGAGGTGTTGTTCAATGACGGTTGTGGTGGAGAGACAATGAGATTCCCCAACTCCAACCCTACCTCACGAACCCTTTTGGAGGAGTGTTTCTACGGGCTTCGTTTGGGACTTGAGCTGCGTCGAGTTGAGTTGCAGGTATCAAGATGGTGTGTTGATGGCTGAGAGAATAGATACAATCGAGGAGAAGTATGATGCAGCCCCGATGGTTGGTGTAGGACTGGGTAATCCACCCATACCTAGACCCCCAGGGATCGGTTTGCGACCGAATATACCAGACGAAGTGACTGACACCCAGCGTGCTCGAAAGCCGAATGTCTGGCTCTTGACAAGATACCTCGGATTCGCCCGTAGTTCTTGTACATTGACACCTCTCCTTCAGTGGTAAAATACGAACAACCATTCGAGGGGATCCTTCTGGCGAACACGAACGTCGAATTGAAGCGGGGTGAGGGAGGCCTTGTTAGGATTTTGAGGGGAGATGACTTTGTGCGGGTGAAATCAATGAATGGATGGGTCCAAAGTTAAGAATCACGTCTTCTGGAAGAGGTGTAGAGAGAAGGAGAGGGGAGAGATATATTGCTAGATCGGGAATGGGTGTACCAGCGTGTCTAGCAGGGACATTTTAGAGGGTGATAGCACATAGTCGAGCCTTACCAGGGTCTAATTCATATCTCTGGACCATATACTTTGAAACACCCGCAACACGTCACCTGCCAGACCGACCAGCGAGCTTGTCGATGGACCCACATCCCCATCACACAAGCCTCACTCTCAACCATTCACTCCATTTCCCAACAAACAAAGAAGTGAAGAATAACAATGCGAATTGAACTTGACTAGTGTGAGTCTATACTTCCCCAATCCAGCCTTTGCGAACACGAAGCATTTGACTGGCAGCAAGGGGGAAGGTGTAGCGGATGTTCCGACGAGTTGAGACATTTGCTGTGGGCCTCCTAGAAGCGATTCAATTCAATTGCCAACGCATGGGCGTGTGAGCTAAGGGGCCTCCGGACCGGAAATCCCAAACCGGACGTAGGTAGGTAGGTCCGTCAGGTAGGTCCTTAAATATTTTCTCCACATACCTTAAATTTCTGCATCCTGCACCTCCAGTGAGCTGGATTGCATTACTGAGTAGTCAGGAAGGGACTCCAATTCAATTCTATTGTTCTACCCACTGTCCGAGACATTCTGAGACATTCCGAAACAGATTAAGTAAGCATACACTGGTGTGATGGCTAGACTGGCCGCGGTCCGGTCCGGGTCAGGTCCACCCACTTTTTCCCGGACCCCAAACCGGACCTCGAGGGTTGGTCCACCCATTTGCCGGACCTGGACCTGTCTGTGGACCTGAGGTCCACCCAGGTTCAGGAGGTCCGAGCTCAGATACCACTTATAGAGCAGATTTTTTTCCTGTTCTATGCTTAATTTACTATTTTCAACTGATCCAAAGCTGATAGAATGTTAGTTAATCAGTATATCACAATTTGTTACCCTGCAGGTCCACCAGGTCCAGGTCCGGGTCCGGGTCCTGCAAAATTCTTGATTTTGCGGACCTCGAACCTGGACCTGAGGGGTCGGTCCGGTCTGGACCCAGGTTCGCCAGGTCCTGAACCGGACCGCGGCCAGTCTAGCGATGGCTGTGAAGACTCTGATACCAATAAACACTTACAACAGTTTTGAAGGTATCATATACACTGTAGACTATATTGCTATTGTATCTAAATGAACTGAGCTGTTTGTAACTGCAGGGGCAGCATCGAGCAGGGGTGGAGCCTATTTTAGGCAGATCACGTGACCTTAAGGTAGGTAGGTCCCGGCCCAAGGCCCTTAAAAACTTAATCAACATGCGGTTCTTTTTTTCCTTTTCAGAGCCCCCTTGGTGTGAGCTTGTATCCAGCGCGGTTGGTATGAGCAAGACTGAACGATGCCGCTGGAAAATGTAAATGGAAAGGAGAATGCGCGTCCAAAGAACCAGGAGAGGGAATCGTAGTCGATTTCCACGAAATGAGGGCATTCTGTGATTGCTTTAACACAGCTTAAATCGTGTTTGTGATGCATCCCTGGGAAAATGTGAATTTAAATTATTTTGCTTCCGCTACAGTGAACCCACCTAGTTAGTCCCTTAATCCACATCTCAACAGGTGTGGTGTACGCCTCCCCAGGGAACGTAAAGATTTCTCCTTGCGTTCCATACTCTAGACAATCTGAATCTAAATCAAAATTGACACATTCTACACCTACCGATTCGAGGTTTCAGCAACTAAATATGCTTGTAAGCCTTCAATAGATAGGGTGAGACCAAGGAACATCCTTTGTAGGGACATCCTTTGTGGACCAACTGTAGACGCGGGTTGGAGAAAGATGTGGAGAGGTGAAGTCACGGGGCAATTAGATCATCAAGTGTGATGGCATGCTCTCGTTTGGGAAGGCCAGGCGCTGTGGACCATTGATGCATGCAGGATTGTAGGTAAACCAAAAACCCAAGCCACTAGTATCATCCTCAGACAATATCTCACCACTAGATTAACGATGTGTCTGTCTAGGACGAGTGTATTATATAGCACGGGAGCAAAGTTCAGGAAAAGTTCAACAAGTTGATGCATACTCGAGTCGTGATGGACATGAGTGCTGAAAGATCCATGACATTGTCCTCTCAATATGCCAAGTATTGAATAACAGGATGCAATGTGAACAGATGCAGTGAGTCAGATAAAGACACAGTTGCAAACAGTGTTGTACTTAAGTCCTAAGGGTTAACTTGCAAAAAAAATGCAATGCACATAATGTGAGGAACTTTAAGTTTGATAGCATTGTAGCCACTAAGCATTGGCTGACATGAGTTGGGGTAGGGGCCCAGCAACACAATGACTTTACAACAAGGCTGTATAAACACAGCTCTTGCTGTTACACAAGTGATGCCATTAATATATATACACAGAGTGGCAGATGAGACAAGTGCTCCACCAAAGAACTGTGTACTATGATTGTGGATCAAACATGGAAGGTTGCAGGCATTGGGAAGGAATAAAGTCAACTAAAATAGTGGAGACAACATCCTGGCCACTAAGCCATAACACTAATGAAGGACAAGTGTGCTTACAAATAGTAGAAATGTGAATATAGAATGAATCTCTAGTTCTTGATTTTCTACTTGCAACAGAGGCAAATGCAGGTGCCTGCACTCACACAAAGGGGTTGGGAGATCTCACTTGAAACTTGCTCATTTCTCAACTTGGTTTGATCTCATTTGCTTTCTCTATTCAAGTCTGTTTGCATCAAGGGGCATCCGGAAAAGAAATTAAGGACCTCACGTCGATTAAGTTTTTAAGGACCTCACCGGGGAACCTACCTACCTCAAGGTCATGTGACCTACCCAAAATGGGCTCTGTTGATGTTTGCTATCACTCCTGTGTCTAGAACTGATTCTGTTTGTCTCAATACAATAGCACTATATTAACTAATGTCTTCAGAGCCTTGGATATCTTGCTGCAATACTTTTTTCGCTTACTTTCGGACACGCTAATCCTTACCTATCTATCTCGGATGGTTTGCGGATGGTCTCGGATGGCTTCAGACAGTAGTAGGCATCAATACAACTATATTATCATGCCTTTCTAACTACTCAGTGATGTTAATTGAGCTCACTGGAGGTCTATTATGCAGAAATTTGAGGTATGTGGACAAAAATTTTAAGGACCTACCTGACGGACCTACCTACCAACGTCCGGTTCGGGATTGCCGGTCCGGATGCCCCTTGGTTTGCATACATGCGTCTTACTCTTCATCTTATCAAAAAAGTCTGGACAAGGTCTGTTATCTATTGTATGATGTTACTGATTATTTGAGTATGAAAGTACTGACCCACAATAGAGTGCAGTTAGTGCTGGCTTCAAATGGAGCTGAATAAAATTAAATCCAATACATAAATAGACAATTTGAGCCTAGTACATCAAGTACAAGATAAATATCAAACTGAAATTGAACCAAATGACTCGAGAATAACAGAAAAATCCATTGGACTGCTTTCTCAGCATCAGGAGAAAATGCAACATGAAGAACCCCATCCTTCACAGACTGTCTGGCGTTTCCATGAGTGGATACCAATTGAGATTGCAATGATGCACTCTCTTGTGCAGATGCAAATTGCAAGGCAGACAGTGCCCTTGACTGTTGCTGACTAACATCATGAGCTGCAGGATTATTATCTGAGCAGACTATGAATGTGGCACCACCAAAGACAGACTGCTGCTTTGCCATAATCAGAACAATGAAGGAGGGGTACATTCCCTGCAGTCAAGTGAAATTAGCATTTGAAGTGGATGTGGCAGGGACAACATACTGCAATGATAGGGAAAAAAGAACCCACAGCTGCATAAAAAAGTGATATGGGACCCATAGGAGCTGCTTCAAGGTCTCTAGGGGTAACTACAAGTTGAAAAACAGCATATAAAAGCTGCAGAAGTTGGTGTTAGACACATGTAGATCAAAAAGATGAATCACACCTGAAGAGCACAGAATATAGCCCCACCCTCAGTAAGCAATGTCAACACTTGATTAACAAGTGATTTCTTTGTAGCAGATTTAGAAAATGCCCAAGCCTCAGGCTACCACGGAATTGCCTGCATGATGTGAATGTGGATACAAGCAAAGTTCAAGGCCATCATACCATGCTTTGACTGCAATACACAATGTAGCCATGAGATTGACTACCATTGAAACAAGGATTCGTGCTGTGTCAACATCATTTGCAGCATCATTTTTGTTGGAATACAGAAGATAGAATATGAACTTGAAGTTGTATTTTCGAGGGCTTAAGACCCATCTTTTATACTCTACAGGTTATTTACTAGAATATCAAAGAACTTTCTACACTACTGTCTGACTCAGAATATTACTAACCAGTGGCATCGCGACTGTACGCGCCAGTGGCTTTCTAGGTCATGGTCATGTGACCATTACCTCAACACTCCCCCTCAAGTGCGAATCATCCCGAGTCGATCCATAAGATGATCGTGCTTGCCTCGAGTAAGTCCCTTGGTGAAAATGTCGGCAGTATTCTCATTTGTGGGGATATAGGAAACTGAAACCTTGTTACAGGCAATGTTCTCCCGAATAAAATGATACCGGATGTCAATATGTTTAGATCGAGCATGGAATCCGGAGTTCTGAGCAAAGGAGATAGTTCCGTGATTGTCAACATTGATATGGGTTGGTAGGGATGTGTCAAAGCCGAGTTCTGATAGAATGGAACGAAGCCAAAGAGCTTCTCTAGTAGCACTGGAAAGAGCCATGTACTCTGCTTCCATACTAGAGAGTGCAACAGTAGGCTGTTTCTTTGAGTTCCAGGTAGCTGCTCCCTCTGCAAATGTGGAGACATTGAATGTCGGCTGTCTGGGTTATTGCCCCAATCAGCATCTGAGAAAATCTCGAGTGCTGTGACAGGGCCAGAGTGATAGATGATGCCGAGATTGATGGTTCCACGGAGGTACCGGAATACTCGTTTGACTGCAGTGAGATGTACAGGACCTGGATTGGTGTTGAACTGGCTGAGTGTTTGAACTGCAAATGAGATATCAGGGCAAGTGGTAATTGCAGCATAGAGCAGTGATCCGATCATGTTTTGATAGACATGTCTGATCTCGGGGTAGGATTCTTCATCCGGCAACTTGGTGAGTTTGACATTGGGATCAAGAGGAGTATGGACTGGATTACACTTGTCCATCTGGTACTTCTCAAGTACTGTACCATTTCGAGCAGTTCGGCAGGTCACGCGTCACATTCAAAATAGTTTGCCGAAATTTCATGGTGGTTGCAGGTCACATAGGGATCTGCCGGATAGTCCAGATAAGTGGTCACAAATTGTATATCTGCTCCATTGCAAGCAGAAAATGATGGTAGTAACCTCATGAATGTGGTTGAGCTTCCTGGACCGTCACCGTCGTCAGCGCACTCACCATCTATTTTTGTTTGACAGACACTGACACGTGTGATCGCACCGCATCTGCTCCCCAACCGTTCTCTTGCTCCCATTGTGCGCAAACACTACCTGTTCACATTGTAGGTGCGCATTTTCACTCTGTAATATCAGGTAAGAAATTTTTATTGAGCTGCCGAAATTTTAGGCAGGTTACAGGTCACAAGCCCATCTGCCGGACACTCCAGTTCGGACAACGTGTCACAGGTCACAGTGGCTGCCGAAGTGCTCGAAATGGTACAGTATTTTTGAGATGTATTGGACTTGTGTCAGTTGGATGGAAGAGTCGGAACGAGTAATTTCCATTCCGAGAAGTTGGCAGATCTCTCCAAGCTTTTTGATGGAGAACTCAGAGTCGAGTTCGGATTCAATTTGAGACATGAGCACAT
>QLOY01001338.1:0-25303 GCA_003313965.1 Megacollybia marginata
CTATGCATATATTAGCTGTCCAGAATCTATTCAAAAGCTCTTTGGAAAGCTGTCAGTAATTTATGCATAGATGCTACAGCATCTGGTGCGTATTGACACAGAGCTTCTTGAGGATAAACTTGTCTGTCCCGTCTGTCTTTGGCAAGCCACCTCCTGCAATGGTTTGACTAATCATATGTCCTCTGCCAAGACATGTTCATGGTTCAAATTCGGGAAACTAGTGCTCTATCAATCTGAGGATGCATCTTTCCAGGCTTCAACTGTGGAGCCTGATTTGATGGACGTTGATACGACTGCTAGTTGGCAAAGGCTGGAAATCTTTCGAAATGCCTCCTAAGGCAAATTCTAGGCATCTCCTAATCAAGAGGAAGACCCTCTTCGAGACGAGCCTATAGGTTAGAAGGTACCCCATGTCATAAGAGGCATGTGGCATCGATCGCGGAGTATATCACTCCCGCGGGCGGTCAAATCAGACTTAAGATGAGTTGGCTTGGGCCTAAGGCTCGGTCAATTGTATCCAAGTCACTCGTCGTCACCTTGACCGCAATACACATCATATCGAAAGTCTACAGAACTAAATAGTCGGCCTCCAGCATCGAAGTCATATCTCTTAGAACGAGATTGGGGATGTTTTAGGATGATGGGTTTGCTTAGGAAATGCTTGATCGGGCAATATGCCGACAGTGTAACGACACCTCATGAGAGAGAGTCAAGGGAGTCCTGACGGCAAGACTTACTACCGGGGACTTTCTAAGAGAGTACTGGCAGGCCATCTGATAGAAGAGTCTCGTTCAGAAGGAGCACAATAAGACTGCCTACTAACTAAGTTGTCTTAGGTACACGAATACGACACCGGCAGTACGCAGCCATCGCTTAAAGGCTGGATCAACATGTCATGCCGAGATTACTAGACCAGTTTGACACATTCCTATAGCACGGCACTCCTGCGGTAGTAAAAGGATGAGGAATCAGAATGGCATATACACGTACAAGTCAGGTGCTTAGAAGGTTCTGGAAGGATTTAGGGAGTATAAAACTGGGAGGAAATGAAGAAAGAAAACAGAATACAGACGAAGACAGAACAGCGTGTATTTTGCAGGTATATACTACCTTGCATTTTGAACCACCAGACTACATAGCATCTAATCGCACGAGAAATTGCTGCGTCTAAGACCAACTAGTACCGTTTAGGGAACATTTGCATTGCAGAGTGTCCGAGCATTATCGCTTAGGACATCGTCAACTTGAAGTTAAGTGAACCCAGTACCGCCTAAGGGCCAGAACAGTTCCAGCAGTCACCGAAGTAAACTTGTGTGCGAGTCACCGCTTGCTACCTCCTCCTCTCCTGTATCGTCAAGGCCGCACTCGTTGCCGTCGAACTTAGTACCGCTTAAATGCCAGAACAGTTCCTCCGCACTCGCTGCCACCTGCCCTAAGGAGTCATTCTCCTAAGAGCACCTAAGTCCGCTGTTTAACTACACCGGCACCTAAGCCCGCAGTCTCACACTCTGGCATCTGAGTACTTCTTAACAAAGTCTCCACTTGTTCTAACGAACACCCTCCTTCATTGTCTCGTGCAGTGATCTTTGAGATCTTCTAAATCGAAGTCTCACCCGCAACGCTTAGGACTCATCTGACAGTCTCCAGTAGAACGCTCAGTTGGTTCGAGTCAATCCGAAGCCCATTTGATTGGAGTCTGCCCTAAACCAGTGACTTTCTAATCGTTCTCGTTTAGTTATACCACTCACGTACTTACAAGGGGATATAACATCTCTGTTACTTAGAAGAAGCATCAGGGCGGTACTTAGGAGAAGTACTACTTTGAGTGTTGGGTTGTGGGTTGTGGTTTAGTTACCTCGCCTCCTTCGCTTAAGTAGTCTCGTTTCCTCTGTAGCGTAGTCGGCTCGCCTTTTCCGTCATCACACGGTCAGGTTCCCTTTCAACATAGACGATCCTCCCATGCCACCGGTACACCCTCTCAGTACGACTCTGGAGCTTACTCAGAGACAGTGTCATAAAGCTATGAAGGCAATAGAGAAGAGAGAATGGCTGAATGCTGCAGTGAGCGAAGCGCAGAGTACCATCATAGACGAACCAGCAGCAGAGTTATTAGATGAGCCAGTTGGTGATCACCTGGTTCATCTTGAAGGAGAGGAGGAGGAGGAAAATCTGGATCATTTGTGGCAGCGTTATTTCAACAATTATGGAGACCCTTTTGGTGTTGCAGAAGAGGACTTAGAGGGCGGGGTGAATTGGACGGGTCCTTCAACAGATTATGCTCCTCGAGACGAACTCATTAAAGTAGAGTGTTCTTCTAACGTCAGGGCGGGCAAAACAGTTCCAACACCACTGAATCTGTTAGAGGATTGGAAGAAAACTCATGGTATAACAGGCAGATCATCAATGGCTCCCTATGCTCCTTTCAAATCGGAGATGGACTGGAAGGTAGCCGATTGCATGGTGAGAGACTCTCCTTCGCAAGCTGCTTGTGATCGTCTGTTACATATTCCTGGGGTACATACAGCCCTTCTTATGCAGACAAGTGTTTTCTAACTTCTTTCAGGTGTCAGAAAAGCTCGACCTCTCATTCAAAGATACCCATACTCTATATCAGAAAGTCGATGCTATTCCAGACAGATTTGGTCCCCGGCAAACCAAAACACTCCTATTCCCCAACGCTCCAAACAAGACATTCACTGTGCAGTACAGAGATGCACTGCAAGCTGTGAGGGCCCTTCTCAGAGACCCGACATTCACCAAAGACATTGTCTATCGTCCAACCAAACTTTTTCGTGAGGATGCAAATAATAACCCAGTTCGTACAATCCATGAAATGTGGACAGCAGATTGGTGGTGGGAATTGCAGGTACTTGCTTCTTTCAACCTCTGTTTATGATCCTCAGCTTTATCTACAGAACCATCATAAATTTAAAGGCAAAACCATCGCACCTGTAATCATCGCCACCAACAAAACGCGATTAGCTCCCTTTGGCAAGGGAAAGGTTGCCTATCCTGTCTACCTCACACTCGGCAATATTCCCCACCATATCAGAAGAAAACCGTTGAAACATGCTTGTGTCTTGATTGGTTATCTCCCTACCACCAAAGTCAATCACACGAATTTGACAAAGAGCATGCTCAAATCCAGAACTAATCGCTTGTTCCACAACGCAATGCGTATCATACTCCAACCCTTGAAGGATGCCTCCGTTAAAGGAGGAGAGATGATGGTCTGTGCAGACGGTCAAACTCACCAGGTCATACCTATCCTTGCTGCATACGCTGCAGACTACCCAGAACAATGCCTTGTCTCATGTACCAAGTATTGTACATGTTGTCGTTGTAAAGCTAACAGCGATCAACTGGGTCTTTATGAGACTTTCAAACCTCACACCTCCAAGGACACTCTAAAAATCATTCAGGAATCCAAGGAGACAGCAACCTTGCACTCAGCCTTTTATCAGCTTTGTCTAGACCAGAACGTAGGAGCTGGTGTTTTGCAACCATTTTGGGATGGCTTACCCTTCGTTAACATTCACCTTTGTATGACTGCAGATGTTTTGCATCAACTGCATCAAGGCGTCTTGAAGCACCTCATTAAATGGGTGGAACGATGCATGACCTCAAATGAGCTAGATGCTCAGCTTCACTGCTTGCCGCCAGCCTTTGGAGTTTTTCATTTCAAGGATGGCATATCTACTTTGGGACAGGTCACAGGTACTACACGCAAGAACATGGGGAAAGTCTTGCTGGGATGCTTGGTGGGCAGTGATAAGATTGGAGAGAATGGCATACGAGCAGCAAAAGCCATTCTTGACTTCATCTACCTCGCCCAGTATTCCAGTCATGATGATATAACATTGGGGTACTTGGAAGCTGCTGTTTGGGAATGGCATCAATATTGTGACTGGTTTATGAATGCTGTGGAACGAGAAGATCTCGATATTCCAAAATTTCATGCTCTCCATCATTACATTCAATGCATCAAAGATTTTGGTGCTACAGACAACTACAACACAGAGATGTTTGAGTGTTTTCATATAGATTTTGCCAAGAAAGGGTGGAGAGCGTCAAACAGGCAAGATGAAATTCCTCAGATGATGAAGTGGGTGGAGAGACAAGAGAAAGTTGCCAGTATTTCTCGGGTTGTGGAGCATGTGGAGATGCAGCAGGAGAAAGATAGCGAAACCAAAGTAGAAACACCCGAGACACAGAATTTACTGCTCAGGGTGTTGGCAAGGGAAGGTGACAAAAGAATCATCATTTCGAAATCAGCATCGACAATCTCTATACAAACCCTTCAGGAAACTCATTATTGCCCAACTCTGAAACAAAGCCTCACTACCTTTCTCAAGCTCATCTCAAACCAAACTAAGGCTCGTTTCTGGCAGGTCCCATTTTCCCATTTGAAGGTATTCAAGCAATTTAAACTGGTGCAAGAGAGGGTTGATGAAGAAGATGAGGAGAGCATCTATACTATCAAGGTGTCACCATCCCAGCAAGACACTGTGATTGTGTTGGCTGACAAGAGGGCCGGTTCAGAGGGCCTGACAGGTATATCTATTTTAGTCTGTATGCTCTCAGGTCAATTTCTTGCTTCAGGTTGTAGAGTGGGACATATCCGAGTTATTTTTTGCCTACCAGAGTGTTACGATTTCCCACTTTAGCGCCCGTCCTATCAAGCGCCCAACCACATGCCTTATCAGAACCCCATCCATTTCACATCCGTATCACCCTATCTTTCATTTCACTTATCCGCTATCTCTTAAAATAACTTCGGATAGCTTATCGTGAACATGAGGCAGAGATAGCTTATCTTTTCCCCTTCGTATCTTTCCCTCTAACCTTATTCTTTAAGCCCCAGAGATAACCACTCAGTATTTAAACCATTAGCTATTCGCTGTATTCCTTAGTTTTGGTAATATAAGTTTCACCGAGTCTTTGAGTGGCCTGATAAGCTCTCATTTTGCTTGTCGCCTTACAAAATACCAAAACTAACCTCGTTCACCTCACTCATCTCGGTCGATAACTTCGCCTACATCTTACTCCTCACTTGGTGCATCGCCATCTGCAACCTCGCCTTCGACATCACTTGCCACCGACTTCGTCGACGCCGTCGAATCAACCGACGCCTACGCGTACGACACCGACAAATCGGAAGAACTCGTCTGTAAACTCTCCTCGTCTCATTTGGAAGTACCGTTGGCTAACGGGAAGTTCCCATCTTGAGACCGACGATAGTAAGCGGACCAGAAACACCGATTAAAGAATTGCTAACTGCTTTAAGTGGAATACCCTCCTAACGAAGCAGAACGCAACCGAAAACTCCGAAACAACCTCATACTCAGACGATACCACCAAACCCAGCTTGAATCCAACTTCACCCCATACCTCACTATCCACCGACGCGTCAACAAACTGATCAGACAGTTCTCCAGACCATTTGACTACACTCCTGGAATCATCAGCCGGATCTATTACACACACCTACTCACCGAAGACTGGGTCAACAAACGAAAGACATACGCAGACGCCAGCACCAACACAGAAATTAAGGAATACAGAGACGTAGCTAGCGGCACTGACCTAAAAGACTACGTATCATACGTTTCAGCGGCAACTCTCATCAACGCTCAGAAACGCCTCACCGAAATAACGCGCGACCAACAAATCAGCGCTCACACAGACACAGGAATCAACACAGACAACAGCTTCGGATTCGACACAGCAGCGTGGTCAGAATCACATCACACAGAAGACAGCCAACTCCTTCCAGCGGAGTTAGAGCCCACCAAAACACAACGACGACGGAACAAACGGAAGCAACGAGACAACGAAGAGGCGCCCAGGCGATCTCTCAGACAAAGAGCCCGTTACTAACGCAGGCCATACTCGAAGACTGGTTCATTACCAGCTGTAATCAATTTAGCACACCCAATAAACGACTTTTGACGACTTGGAACGTTTTCCAGCTTAGCGTCAGAAGAGACGAGTTTTACCTTGACACAGCATGCGAACTTCACAGATACAACATCATCAACAACGAAGAAAGACAGATCTTCGAAGACATCTTCACCACAGACAACATAACGCTCCTAAGACCATACGTACTTGAGGAATTACTACACAGCTTACACAGGATACTCAGACACAATAGCCCAGATTACGACATCCACTCCGATCCGACTAGTCCGTGGGCGGACGCCAATTTCAGCTCCGCTTGATCTAACCCGTTACATCAACAACATATACAGACCAGGTCACTTCGTAACCCACGTACAAACAGACGGATCATATCACATTTATCGAAATATATATCTTGGACACATTCCAGAAATCAAATACAACCGAGACAGAAAACGTTTCGAACCTAAAGACGTCATCATCTACAGATTTTCTCGAAGAAGCAATAGAAGAATATGACATCGACACCTTCGAAGAAGATTTCGAAGACATCCCAGTACCATTCGAAGAAAGCTTCTTTACTCCACCACAATCACCAGAACCCGAGACATTACCAGAAATCCCGCTCGTACAAAGAGAACCGGTAGAATCCTCCAAATCGAAACCGCAACACCGAACCTTACAACCAACTAAATCATCACTACGCAAAGTCCGTTTTGAAACATGACTGACATGGACACACAAACGGCGTCAACATCAGGAAAAGCTCCGGAAAAAATGGTGTACACAATTGAACCACCATACTACTACCCAGACAAACACGACGACCAAGACTCACGTATCATACGACAATTAGGATACTACGTGTCACGGAGAATGGAAGGAGACTATTACGTCCGTCCCCTTGGAAAGTCACTCGAAGGAGCCAAGTATGAAATCCACAGAGACAAAACAGAATACTCTCTGGTCGGAGAAATAGTACAACTATTTGAATCGACTACAGGAATAATGGGCACCATACTAGCAGAACCAGCAGGAGGAGGAAGCACCGTCGTCATAATGCCCGACGGCATCCGAAAAGACATACCGGTCGAACAAACGACACCCACATCCACAATAACAACGACAACCACATCTAAAATCAAAATTGCTACACCACCCAGGTTCACAGGCGACAAAAAGAACTGGGAAGGATTCATCTTGGCAGTCGACACTTACCTCATGGCCTACGAAGATGAATTCAAAAGCGACGAAAGAAAGATATGGTTTGTCATATCATACCTCGGCACAGAAGACGGATCACCATGCGTCGCATCAGACTGGCTTCGAAATTGGAAAGAAGATCATTCATACAACAACACCCTCGTGGCAAATGACTTCAAAAAGTTCATCACCGATCTCAGAGGAGCCTTCGAAGATCCGAACTTAAAAGTCAACGCCGCTAACAAACTTCGAAACCTCAGACAGGGGAAAGACACCCTAACTGAGTACTTCACCAAATTCGAACTCAAAGCCGCCACCGCAGGCTACCGACAACTAGACGCCATCCTCATAGATCTTCTCAAAAACCAAATACGGTCAGAACTATACAGAGGAGGAATACCGATTCCCGTCACCTATACCGGAATAAAACAAAAACTCTACAACATCGAAATGGCACTCGAAGAAGAAAAGACGAGATCACACGCTTTTCACACTGGAGCACCAATCCCACCTCGACACAATGTATACACACCACCACAACGACAAAACACAAACTCCTCAGACTACACACCAGCACACACATACGGAGGACAAGGACAACCCATGGATCTCGAAGCAGGACGAACCAAACGACTGCTCGAATGTCGACATTGCAAGAAAATGGGTCGTCACCTCTCCAGAGACTGCAGGGGAGAATGCCCAGATTGTCACGCCAAACACCCCGGTCGATACTGCAGCCTCAAACCACCACCCCGACGACCTTTCACCACTCGCACATTAGACTTTATCGATTTCACTAACATCACTAACGAAGAAAAGGAACAGCTGAGAAAAGCTGCGGGTTTTCAGATGGGAGCGAAGTAGACGCAACTTCGTCGTCCCCCGGTCAGGACTCTTATGCACACACTTCTTGTCAAACATGCCCCGAGGCATTGTATAATAGGAATACATCTTTTTCACGTGCAAAAGAGTCCAGCGTCAAAACAGGAAAGAAGACAACGATCGAAGAAGTCGAAGATGAAGAATCTACTTCTTCGGGTCACTTCCAGGAACAACCACGGTCAGAACAAAAGAAGCCCGAACCCTTCTCATCGTTATGGGTTCTATCAAGACTACGAGATCTAGCCGCCGAAGCCGGAATAGGAACACTAAAGCAGTGGGTACACAACCAAAAACAACGAGAAGTAAACGAACATCTCGTTAAACAACTGCTAAATATTCCCACCAACGAAGCTTTAGATTGGCTAGAAGATCTTCACGAACCCAAACGATTTATCTTCAGGACCACGAAAACAGATCGAGAGCTAAACGTACAGATAGAACTCCAAGATCTAGAAAAAGGGACCAAATACCAAACACAAGCGCTTCTTGACAGTGGCTGTACAGGCAGCTGCATTAACCAACGGTTTGCAGAAGAAAAGAAGTTATCCTTACACAAATGGGAACATCCAATCTCTGCATACAACACGGACGGAACAGAAAACAACAATGGGAAGATCACGCATTATGCCGAAATAAAAATGATCATAGAAGGACACTCCGAAATCCGAAAGTTCGCAGTCACCAACCTGGGACGATCGGATGTGTTCCTAGGACACGAATGGTTAAGCTTCCACAACCCGGAAGTAGACTGGACCACCGGCTCATTGCACTTCACCAGATGTCCCACAGCATGCGGATACACAGAACCAGAACCAGAAGATGTAGAAGAAGGAGATAGGATTTGGATGAAATACCCAAAACCACCTCGTAACATCAGAAGGAACAAAGCCTTCATGCGAGCTCACCAATCCATCGCCAACGCATTAGCAGAAGAATTCGAGAAAAACAAAAAAACAGATCCTATCCCAGAACAGTACAAAGGGTTCGAAGAAGTTTTCGAGAAAACCGAATTCGATACCCTCCCACCAAACCGACCTTGGGACCATGCTATAGAGTTAAAACCAGGATCAGAACCAACGGGATGCAAAGTGTATCCTCTGAACCTGGATGAACAAAAAGAACTCGATGCATTCCTCGAAGAACATCTGAACACAGGACGAATCCAACCTTCTAAATCTCCTATGGCTTCGCCTTTCTTCTTTATCAAGAAAAAAGATGGAAGACTAAGACCAGTACAGGATTATCGAAAACTCAACGACATGACCATCAAAAACCGATATCCTCTCCCCCTCATTCAAGAGCTGGTAAACAAACTGAAAGGCGCCAAATATTTCACAAAGCTCGACGTGAGATGGGGATACAATAATGTACGAATCAAAGAAGGAGATGAATGGAAGGCTGCCTTCCTAACCAATCGAGGACTATTCGAACCTCTAGTAATGTTCTTCGGACTCACAAATTCACCCGCCACATTCCAAACAATGATGAACGAGCTACTACGAGACCTAATCAATACCGGAAAAGTTCTCGTATACATCGACGACATACTCATCTTTACCAACAACCTAGACGAACATCGCAAACTCGTTCATCGAGTCCTATCCATATTAAGCGCCAACAAACTCTATTTAAAACCAGAAAAATGCGAATTCGAAAAACAGCAAATAGAATTTCTAGGACTAATCGTCTCAGAAGGCAAAGTCGAGATGGACCCGATCAAGGTCAACGGTATTCGAAAATGGCCCATTCCCAACAACAAAAAGGAGCTACAACAGTTTCTAGGTTTCTGCAATTTCTACAGAAGATTCATCAAAGACTATAGTAAAATTGCAAAACCCATGACCCAACTAACTGGAAACGACACATGGAAATGGGAAACGGAACAACAAGCGGCCTTCGACACTTTAAAAGAAACCATCACGACAGCACCTTGTCTTCGCATACCCGAAGACGAAGGACAATTTAGAATAGAAGCAGATGCATCGGAAGGAGCAATCGGTGCGGTAATCTCTCAACGAATAGAAGACAAATGGCACCCAGTAGCCTTCTATTCCAAAGCGCTTTCACCCACACAACGAAATTACGAGATCTACGACAAAGAGATGCTCGCAATTATGGAAGCGCTGGCCGAATGGAGACACTTAGTACTAGGAGCCAGACAAACCTTCGAAATCTGGACACACCATCAAAATTTACAATACTTCCGACAACCTCAAAAACTAAACCGACGACAAGCCCGCTGGGTAACAGAACTAGCGGACTACGACTATACTCTACACCACAAACCGGGCAAACAGAATCAACGGGCAGATCTATTATCCAGAAGACCAGATCACGACATGGGACACAAAGACAACGAAAACGTTGTCATGCTAACACCTCTGATTTTCAGAACGTTGGAAGCAGTCATACTCCACGGCCCACCAGAATACCTACCAGAGTTAAAGGATCCATTACGAAAACTAGATCCTTCAGCCAAACAAGCTCTAGAAGGCAAAGACAAGAAGTGGAAGGAATCAGATGGACTAATCTTCTACGACAACCGGATATATGTACCCAAGAACCATAAACTCCACGAACGAATCATCCGAGATCACCACGACAACCCGCTAGCTGGACATCCTGGGAGGTACAAAACCCAGGAACTCATCCAACGAAACTATTGGTGGCCACAAATGCAAAAGATGATTCGTCGATACACAGATGGATGCATAAAATGCCAAGAAGACAAAATCGACCGACAACCTCTACATGCCCCTCTTAACCCGCATGACATCCCTAAACAACCATGGCGAAAGGTCACAGCAGACATGATCGGACCCCTCCCTGAATCCAATGGCTTCAATGCAATTGAAGTATTCACTGACACCTACAGTCACCGCATACACGTAGAACCAACACACATAGAACTCAGCGTGGAAGGATTCGCTAATCTCGTACGAGATAGAGTGATCCGATACCACGGCCTTCCAGAAATCCTAATCTCAGATCGAGGACCCCAGACAGTAGCCAAAGCATGGGACCAAATATGCAAACAACTCAGTATCAAACGACATTTATCCATGGGTTACCACCCAGAAACAGACGGTCAAACGGAAAGGGCAAATCAAGAAGTGGAAGCATACCTTCGCTTATTCGTCAATTACTTGCAAGATAATTGGAGCGAATGGTGTGCCATCATGGAATTCAGTTATAACAATCGAGTTCATTCCATGACGAAACAATCACCCTTCTTCACCGATCACAGTTACCACCCTTACACCAGAACAGAACTACAAAGAGATCAAGTACCTTTGGCCACTGAATGGGTTAAACGACTCTCTAACGCACGTCAAGAAGCGGAGGCTGCCTTAGCCCTAGCAAAGGAAGCTATGAAACAACAGTTCGACAAACACCGCTCGGCGTCCAGAGACTATAAACCTGGAGACTTAGTCTGGCTAGAAGGGACAAACATCAAAACTCAACGACCTGCCAAAAAACTGGATCATTTACGACATGGACCCTTCGCGATCACAGAAAAAGTGGGACAAGCGGCGTATAGACTCAAACTGCCGCAAAACCCCACTTGGCGAAGGAAACATGATGTCTTCAATGAAAAACTACTCAAACCTTTCATCAAACCCTCCTTCGACATCCAACCTAATGAACCACCACCACCACCAGATTTAGTCGAAGGAGAAGAAGAATTTGAAGTCGAAGCCGTCATAGACAGTCGCAAAAAAGGTCGCTATATTGAATACCTGGTCAAATGGAAAGGGTTTTCCGATGCCGAAAACTCCTGGGAACCTCGCGGAAATGTACGACATGCCGAAGAAGAAGTGGACAACTTCCACAAACTACATCCTCACAAACCGAAACCAACATCTTTCAATCGAGGAATCATTATCACGTCTAACCGAACCATCCTCGATTCCTTTAAACCAATGTTCGAATTCACTACACCATCATGGGGACCATGATCTTAAAGGGGGGGTAATGTTACGATTTCCCACTTTAGCGCCCGTCCTATCAAGCGCCCAACCACATGCCTTATCAGAACCCCATCCATTTCACATCCGTATCACCCTATCTTTCATTTCACTTATCCGCTATCTCTTAAAATAACTTCGGATAGCTTATCGCGAACATGAGGCAGAGATAGCTTATCTTTTCCCCTTCGTATCTTTCCCTCTAACCTTATTCTTTACGCCCCAGAGATAACCACTCAGTATTTAAACCATTAGCTATTCGCTGTATTCCTTAGTTTTGGTATTATAAGTTTCACCGAGTCTTTGAGTGGCCTGATAAGCTCTCATTTTGCTCGTCGCCTTACACAGAGAAGGCATTACCCACAATTATCTGAAATTTCCATTAGCCCATGTAGAGTGGTACGCCAGGCAGACAGACGCTCCAGACAATCTTCATGGGATGTACCGCATACGTAAACTTCCACAGGTACAAGGTGTTGTTATTCCCCTGATACAGATACGCCAAGGCTGTATGCTGTTTCCGGATTTCATGCAGCGAACAAGTGCTTGGACCTCTAATGATGTCCTGGATCTCTGCAGTACATTCTTGGTCAACAATTGGCAGAGCAAGTATGCATATCAGACATTGTGATAGCTTTAGGAATTTATCAAATCACATTCAGGGTTGGTGTTAGTAAGGTCAATACGGGACTTGCCAGTACCGATTTCGAGATTTGTTTGAAAAGACTTCGATCGCTCCATGAACTGATGAGTGCATGGAAAGACGGAGTCAAAGTCCCTGCAGCTGAGTGTTTGGAGAGCATGGTGGCCTCGTTGTATTGCCAGACCTTTTTTGATACTTTTGGTTGGCCACCGATCTTGCCTTGGGGACTTGCATGACTAGGAAGTCGATAAGTGTGTGGTGAATTGTGAGTACGCATGTCGTTCTAGTATTGGTTAATGTACCAACAGTCTTTACTTGTTTAATTTGTGTCCTACGTGTTCAATGATACAATAAATTTTTTGTCAAACCTCCCATGCTTCTGTGTTGCCCAAATACTCAAAGATTTCTTGGTGGTATGTATGACCTGTGGGAGAGATGGGTTCAAGGCAGCCAGGGCGAAAAAGATTACAGACATCTGACCCCAGAACAGAGGTCATGTGTATGCCGAAATCCATTGACTAGCAGCGCTTGGTGAGTAAGTTGTTCTACAAAGAATGAGGAAGGTGAGATTCGTGAAAGGGAGTGCACATACCATGTTGATAAGCTAACCGAGTAGGGAAACGACGGCGACACCACTTGTGCTTGATAGGCAAACACTGGCGGCGCCATTTGCATCGACACCGGGCGATGTGGTTGGTGTACCCAACCTTGAAAAGCAGGCGACCGGTTCCATCCATAACTTGAAAGATGTAGATGAAACCAGGACCGTCTGAGTGGCATCAGTGTCGGCGATGAGAAGGACAAGTCGCAGCGGTTCTGGGTGTGGATAGCGAGCAGAAGGAGGGGTCCCATAGTCTCAAAAGACAGAGGAGAGTGAGGAAGAGGAGTGCAGAGGACTGAGAATTCATTGACTGTGGGCTGGCAGGTGGAGGGAGTGGTCAGGAAAGAGAGTTGAATGCGAGAAAATTGGAAGTCTGAATGGAGTAAGGAAAGATGTTCTCGCAGGTATGTGTCGTGTCCTCGCAAGCAGCATCGTATTTACTATCTCAAGAGGTCTGAGCGTCTGCGAAACGAGCGACGCCCTAGAACGGTGAGCGAGTCAGATGTGAATCTTTGTGTTCCTCTACAACAGCTCCCTCGTACATCCGCTACTTCCGCGAAACATACCACAAGCCAAACTTCGGCCACCAAATCTGCATGTCAAGTTTCCCGCATCCCATGTAACTGTTCTAATACTGAAATGACCAACGGAAAACCCGTCCCACTTGGCAGCCAAAACTTGTCCCACAGATCGGTCTAGGTTCGCTTTTGACCAAATGCAAACTCATCAATTTCATTCACAGCCAACTCCTCCAAATTGTATGATTGGTACACCCAAAATGCGAATCTCCCTATCAGTCACTTTCAGAAAAATCTACGCACAGTGTTTCGAGCAAAACACTGGAACATATCGTTACCTTCAGAGAGTTCCTGTCATCTCGCAGCTACTACCAATGTTGTCGGACATCTGATCAATGGCATTAGCGAAGCTGAAGTCTGTGTCAAGGGTTCTAATGTCGATTTGGCAACAGGAGACTTGATTCATATTGAACAAGCTGCTGTTTCGCTGACAGAATCAGGTCATTGTGAATGCAGGCTTCGAATGCGACATTTACAGTGGTAGACTACCACAAAGAGTACGACCGCTACAAAGAGTACTACCACCACCAAGACCACGACGACAAAGACAACAACCACAAAAGTGCAGACGACGACTGCTTCACTTCCCTCTTCTACATGCAGCATAGTTGCACCCTCCGGTTCTTGTACAATCAAAGCTAGTGGTGATGAGTCCTGTCTCTGCCATACAAGACAGATGAAGACACTGCTGGGACATCTCAAGGACATAACATCAATCCCACCAAGTTGATCTTCTCCAGAATGGTCTTGGTATGTCTTAGGTTGCCCCAGCACAACCTAGGAAGACCTGAATGTTTTGTGGATGCTCCAGGTTGTGCTGAGGACTGGAGGCATTTTTGCTGATGCCCTTGATGCCTGTTGTCCATGGTAACCAGTAGTCATGTGTTTTAAGAAACCTACAGTATCTAAAAGTTGAACCATTCTGAGGAATTAGTGTAGTATCAGACTTATAGACTCAAGGGGGGTGCAGCATTGTGGCACGTGACACAGGGTACAGGGAGGGAGGTCCCGAGCCAGCCAAAATTTGTGAATGTAGGTCCAGCCCAAACAAGCTTCTGGTGGCTTGGAGAGCTTCAAAACACACCTGTAATACTTCTAGTGTCTGTCTGTCATACAACTTGGCGAATCATACTTGATGATCCAAGCGCAGAGTCTGATGCAGACTGTGACAAGTCTGACAACAATGATCTTATTTGTACTGACCACACTTCAGGTCCTATTACCACTGAGAAAGACAATGACAACATTCAAGCTGAGCAAGCACCACAGCCTGACACTACCTCCATTCCCAATTCTACCAAATTAGCGCTGTCAGATCATCATGCTGGTGCTGATATTGACATTCCAACTGATGCTGGTCATCTGAAATGCAAGTGAACAGTTCAAGTCCACAATTTGTCCTGTTGTGAGGTTGTTATTGAGGTAGAAGCAAAGCTAGCAGCCAGTGTCATTGAATGTTGATTGAATGTGGGCGGAAAGGGTGTGGAACTCAATGGGTAAGTCCTTATTTGGATTATACTTACCTCAAAATGGGTGATATCTCATTAGTTCCATACTGCATGTGTTGGATTAAACATTCATAGACCCCAAAATTGGGTCTGTGAGGACTGCAACAAACGTTGGAGGGTTGACTAATTTGGGCAATCATGTGATGTAATTTCCTTATATAGAGGGAGGGAGGGTCCCTAATGTGGCCAAAATTTCTGATTGTACCCTGTGTAGTTTGTCACAATTGCCGCACCCCCTTGTATAGACTACATCCATCAAATTAGACCCGGTAACCTGATCCCAGGTTACTTCTAATTAGTCATGTTGAGTGGGACAAACAGGTGCATTACATGTTACTGAACACTTGATCAGCTGTATACAGTAATATGATAGTTTGGAAGGATGAAATTGATCGGAACCAAACGGGTTAGTGCGCGTTGGCCAGAAAAGGAAATGCGCATCAGACATCTTCTAGAAGTCTCATCATTATGAGCTGCTTCTTTGTGAGACTGGATAATATGAGTTAAGGACAAGTTAAGGAACTCAAAAAATAGGCCAGCTGAATGGTGTGAAAGAGAGTAGATGTTATTTTGTCATGATCATACATGCATCATCGGGCGTAGATCTGATATTCCGTGATCAGCGCGATGGCACGCCAACCTAAGAGACTCAAAGGTCTGAGCGCTTAATGTTAGCGCTTAACTAAACGAGTCTTTAAATACGGCTTGAAGAGGTGCAGGCTGTGCAGCTGCCTATGCCCGCACTGGCTTCCCATCTGTTCTGTAAGGTCATGTCTTCGCTATCCCTTCATCACACGGTGCTTCAAGCACTAGATGACGACTCGGATTTAGGGATAAATCGTCTCGCGCAACGTCTCTACGAGTCGCGCAAACCAGTCATGACAATTGTAAGTGATTCTCTCTGATGGCTACTAGTAATTCTCTTCACTTATTGACTCGGTCAGCTTTGTGCGTTACTTGGGTAGGTGAAGTATCCTACAACGTAGCACCTCTTGTGACATGGATAGATACTATGCCTCCGTTGGTCGAATCAGCAGTGCTAGTTGGGCAGTCACCATTATCCTTCTCACGTTCGGAATGTCGTCTCTGTACGATGGGTTAGACCCTTCCTCCCTCAAGGTACATAGTCCGATCTCGTTTATCCCCGAAAGTACACTAAATACCGCGACCAGAATCGAATCCGTGCAATCCATCCTATTACGTTCACCATCATCAACGCCATCCCGAATGTTGCTACTGGGATGCTCCTCACCTTCGAGATTATCCACTATGCACAGTCGATGAGTATTATTCTAGTTCAGGCATTGTTGGTCTTATTGCCACTCCTTTATCAAATCCTTCGTGATTTATGGGTCTCGAATTTGCCAGTGGAATGACGTAGTTACAAATGTACCAATAGATCTTTCAACTTGAAGATTCAGCCCGAAATATCAAATCGTAGGTCTCTTCGCAGAAGGACCCTCTTGTTCACTATCGTCACGATCTCCCATCGTCCTCTTCCGAGACTCTCCCGCCGTCTGGATGATTCGACGAAAATGAAGCGGCCTCTCCTTATCATGAATTGCACGATAAAGCAGTTGTACAAAGTGCGAGTTCAGCCCATTTATCCCCTTCTTCTTATCCTGCAATGGTACCTTTTCTGGCCAATTCACCATCTCGATGTTCCAGTCAACGAGTTTCGAACGGAGCTGCGACCATGGAAGGGTAAATTCTCCTTTGTTGAGGTTGAGGTATGCTCCTTCTTTGACTAGGCAGGAAGGTGAGATCGACGATTGTATGAGCAGAACAACATACGAAGGGCGTTGATCAGGAAATTTTTTACTTCGTCGAGCATGTCGTTGTGCTTGAGCTTGATGATCGATGCTTGGGTAGTAGGAGCTGGCATACTATTATTGTCAGGGTGCGTGTCTTCGCAAAGCCGGTCTTCTGTCCTGTAAAAACGTCCATTCAGATCTACCGGTTAGCATTCCTTTCTTACCCTTCAGATAATGAGAATGCGGGAGCTATCACGGTTTCAGGGGTGCTCGAGCTTCATCAAAGACTCTGTCAGAAGGTACAAAGCTGTTGGAATCACTTACGACGCCTCCACTGGCAGGATTGGGACGATGGCTTCCAGCGGAGTAGACCCGGAGATATCAGTCGAGGTATCATGCAAATCCTTGCTTCCATCACTGTTCGAATCATCTTCCTCATATAGCTTCTAAGATAAGTTCGGAAATTTGGGAAACCTCGCACCAGAATGCGCTGAAGTGTACTTTTCAATAGGGCAATCTCACCCGATTCCCTGTATCGATTCGTCTGCTATATATTAGAGTTAATCACCATTGATGCAGTATGCTTACCATAGTACGGAGCAAATCTTCCAATGCTTCTTTAGACGTCGACGAAGAAAGGGAAGTAGAGTCTAGAATTTCGTTGGCGAACATACGAGCTGCACATGTAAGGTTACATTGGTTGCAGTATGCCGGTCGCAAGAGGGGCAGAAATTCAATGTCATCCTTGCCGTATAGGTATGCGACAGCCGCCGCATACCAACCTGGGTCATAATTGTCCCAGCAAGTATGCAGAGATGTACTGACTTTATGGCGGAATCTTTCAACAGCTGAAGTGGCTGGAACCTTGTTGTCTTTGAGCTGGAGTGGTTGACCGCCGATGAAGAGCCTAGACGTCATTTGGGCAGAGAGATAGAAATCGACCACCTGTTGACATTTCGTCTTGGAACTTGAAGAAGGGACGGAGTGAGCAGAATTGGTGTAGAGACTAGCAAGAAGCCATGTCATAGGATCTGCTTCGGTGTAAGCGAGCGTTTGTGAATTCAAGTCAGAGAGCGTGTCAAGAAGTCTCCATGTTACGGAGGAAAATGTGCCAGCGAGAAACCCATGCCAATCCTTTGGATAAGCATTGACCCAAGGAAGATATCGGGTGTCCGGTGGGTCTGAAGAGCTACCTGCGAGTGTCTGGAAAAGCGCTTTCCCTGCAGTGAAGAGATGTGTATACGTGTATCGTAACTGGGACACCCAGTCAATGATGGAGTAGGCATGCTCCAAGTCAGAGGCCATCGAGCTCCAAAGAACTGCAAGTAGTACACTGTAGCTAGAAGGCACATATGAATGCTGCTCTGAAGGATAGTGAGACTTGGCGCTAGCCAGAAGTTCAGAATCGAAGTCCAAAAACAGGGCTTACTAATCAAGGCATGTTTTACATTGTACGTCGCTGTTAGGACCACAGCGATACATGAAATTGATGAGCTTGCCGGCCTTTTCTCCAAAGAGAACCTTCTGAATGTATAGCCAGCGGCCTAAATGATCATGGCCTAGGAACCAATGCGACTCGGAGAGCATTCTAGTAAGGCAACTGTGGCCATTTGCAACCATTACTGCTTCAAACTCTTTCAAATGCCTGGCAGGGACCACCGGTATGTCGTTGAATAGTCTCAGGACATCTAACCGATGGGACCAGTACCAGATAGACTCCTCCAAGTCCCACTTTACCTTGTCTGAGAACCCATAGTCATGGTCTAATCTCTTCATTGCTTTGGATGAAATGATGAGCCATGCAATTGCCGCAATACGCACCGGCAGACTTTCCGACTGCACTCGTTTTCTCATGTCTGCCTTTTTGCTACTTTCGAAAGGTAGCATAGGCGCCATAGGCTGTCGTCGTCTGTTAAGGGATCGGACTGCTGCTAATTGTCCATACTCGTGTAGGCGACGAGTGTTAGCTTTAGGCAACCCAGCCTCATCACCGTCTACCCACAACCATATATCCTCTTCCTTTCCTTCAAGCAACTCTACCAAGACATCCGTTGACCTGCTCTGAGTGGTGTCGCGACATCGCCAATCTATTATCTCAAAAACCCACTGTACCCTCTTGTGGTTTTCCTTTGGGTCATCTATGAACCTGGCGTCGTCCTTGGAACACGCATAGTTGACTGGACACTCGTCTCGGACATCCACACGGGTAGAGGAAGTTGCAAACGTTCGGTACTGGGAGATTGCATAGGCGGACCAGTCGGCGTGCTGATATGCTGCAAGAAGGAGCTTATCCATGTCCGGTGCAGAGAGCAAGTGAAGCAATTAACAAATGGCTCTTGACAGATTGCTATAAATGTGTTGCTCGTGTCTGCCATGGCTATACTTGGATTGGTTGAGCGCCTCCACTACTTCGGTTCACCTCCCTACACCTCCTCCTTTCACCGACCTTCGCCAACCACGGCCAGCGAAGAATTGTATGGCGAACACGGTGAAGACTCTTGACTGAGCGCTGAGATGCTCCTCAAATACGGCCTGAGGAAGTGCAACTACCCATGCCTGCATTTGCATCCCGCATGCTCTGCAAAGTCGTGTGTTTGTTATCCCTTTATCGCCTGGTGCTCCAAGCACTGGATGACGACTCAGACTTAGAAATGAGTCGTCTCGCACAACGTCTCTATGAGTCGCGCAAACTGATTATGACAATCGTACGAATCCCCACGACAGCCAAGTCTCTGTACTTATTGGATTAATCAGCTTTGTGCATTGCTTGGGTAGGTGAAGTATCCTACAACTACTGTCTGTTGCGACATGGACAGGTACTATGCCTCTGTTGGCCAATTCAACAGTATTAGCTGGGTAGTCACCATCATCCTTCTCACATTTGGAGTATCGTCACTCTATGATGGACTAGGCAGTGCCACTCTGAGGGTATATACTCTTATTCCGCAAAGCAAAGCACACTAATATCGCCCAGGACCGGATTCGTTCAGTCCACCCAATCACATTTACATTCATCAACACCACTCCGGCTATTGCCACCGGAATTTTTCTCATCATCGAGATCATCTCTCACGCGCAGTTGACAAGTATGATTCTGATCCAGGCAATATTGGTCGCGTTGCCGCTTCTTTATCAAATCCTTCGCGATTTATGGACCTTGAATTTAGACGTAAATACTACGAGTACGCCAATCGGATAGATCTTCTGCGGACCGTTCTATCATTGAGTTTGCCGACCGTAGGTTTTAGCGTCCAACGAACAAAGTGGACTCTTGGTTTCTTGAAGCCATCCACTACTACATCAAAGTCCATTGTAATCAATCCTACTTCTTAAGTTTCAACCGATATACTTGGGCCTTTCGCAGACGGACCCTCTTGTTCATCGTCATCATGATCTCCTGTTGTCCTCTTCCGAGACTCCCACCACTTGGACAATCCGACGGAAATGGAGTGGCTTCTCCTTGTCATGAATCGCACGATAGAGCAGTTGCACAAAGTGCGAATTCAAGCCACTGATCCCCTTCTTTCTATCCTTCAACGATACCTTTTCCGGCCAATTCACCATCTCGATGTTCCATTCGATGAGTTTCGAACGGAGCTGCGACCATGGGAGGGTGAATTCTCCTTTGTTAAGGTTGAGGTAGGCACCTTCTTTCACTAGGAAAGACGGTGAGATTGACCATAGCTTGAGGGAGCAACGTACGGAGAGCGTTGATCAAGAAATTCTTCACTTCATCCAGCATGTCGTCGTGCTTCAGCTTGAGAACCGGTGCTTGGGCTGATATATTGTCCAAGCGTGCGTCTAGAGGGAGCCGATCTTCCGTTCTGTAAAGCGCAGTAAACAGTAAATACTTTTGATCACTGGACATCTTTTTCTTACCCTTCGGATACTGGGAAAGTTGCAGTCCCTACAACGCTTAAGCTTTAAAGATTTCGTCAAAGGATACAGAACCGCCGCGGGATCACTTACGCATTCATTGAGACAATGGCCGCCTCCGGCTGATCGTGCGGAGCAGACGCTTCGGGACGAGTAGATGTGCTGGTAGGTAAGTCTTTGTGTTTGTTGGCACTAGTCGATGAATCATTATCATCCTCACGCAACTTTTAGGATGAGTATGTCGGAAAGCCGGGAACGCTTGCATACCAGAAACTCCTTAAGCGTGCTTTTCAATAGGGCAGTCTCACCCGATTCTCTGTATCGATTCGTCTGTTCTATCCATCAGAGTCAATCAACGGTGTTACAGTGCGCTTACCATAGTCCAGAACAAATTTTCCAGTGCTATTTTAGACGTCGACGAGGAAAGTGAACTGGAATTTAAGATCTTGTCGGCAAGCGCACGAGCTGCACATGCGAAGGCACATTGCTCGCAGTCTGATTGCAGAAGAGGCACAAATTCGATGTCATCTTTATCATAAAGGTATGCGACAGCCGCTGCATACCAGCCAGGGTCGTAGTCATCCCAGCATGAATGTGAAGAATTATTGACTTTGTAGCGAAAGTTCTCGACAACTGATGTGACTGGGAATTTGATATCATCCAGTGGTTCTCCCATGATGAAGATGTAGGACGCGATCTTCTCGACAAGATGGTAGAAATCCTGTATCTGTTGACGTTTCGACTTGGATTCGACAGTGTGAGCACTGTCAGTCTGGGAAAGTGTGAATAGAGTAGATAAGACCCATTCCATAGGATCTGGTTCAGTATTTGCGAGTGTTTCCTGGTTGGACAGTGTGTCAATGAATTTCCAAGTCTGAGAGGAGTACATAGTGAGATACCAACGCCATTCCTTTGGATAAGCATTGACCCACGGAAGATACTCAGTTAGAGGAGGGTGATACGGAAGATTTTCTGTGAACATCCCGGAAAGCAGTTTCCCCGCGGCAAAGAGATGTGGGTATGAATACAACAATCGCGGGACCCATTCAATCAAGTGGGCACGCCTGTTGGAATTGAATGCAATTGAGTTCCAAAGTGCGAGCAAAAGACTGTAGCCGGAAGGTTCATATGATGAATGCCGTTCTGGAGGATGGTAGATCTTGGCACTGAGGGTTGGTAAGACTTTGGAAGCCAGAGTCTATCTAGATTTGAGAATACTTACTAATCAAAGCATGCCTTGCATTCCGCTGTGTCGTTGGCCATGAAGTTCACGACCCTGCTAGCACACTCTCCAAAGAGGACATTCTGAATGTATAGCCAGCGCGCTAGCCGATTAGACTGGCCGCGGTCCGGTTCACGAACCTCCGAACCTCGGTTCGAACCGGACCTGAACCCAAGGTTCGGGTTCAGGTTCACAAAAATCGCCAGAAAGGGCGAACCCGCACCCGAACCTGTCGAACCTGCAAGGTATTGGTGAGTCAAATATGAAAGTATATTGATTCCCTGACATTGTATCGGGTTTTAATTGTTTGGAAACATCAAATTAAGACGAAAAAACAGAAAAAAACACCTTCAACAGCTCTTTTTGGGCCCAAACCTGCCGAACCTCAGGTTCAGAAAGAGGTTCAGGTTCACCAAATGGCTGAACCGAACCCGTAGGTCCGGTTCGAGGTTCGGAAAAAACAGGTCGAACCTGCACCGAACCGGACCGCGGCCAGTCTATAGCCGATGCTTCCGAGTTAAGAGCATTTTATGGCAACTGTGGCCATATATAACCATTGTTGCCTCGAACTCTGCCAAATGACTGGCAGAGATCACCGGCAAGTCGTCAAATACGTTCAAGACATCTAATCGGTCAACCCAGTCACAGATAGTCGTCTCCAAGTCCCATATTGTCATGTCCGACGAGCCACAGTCATGGTCTCGCCTGTTCATCGTTTTGGACGAGATGATGAGCCACGTAATCGCTGCAATACGCACCACCGGACTTTCGGATTGCACTCGTCTTCTCGTCTCTGCGTCTCTAGTGCTCTCGCAGCGATGCATAGCTTGTCGCCTCTGGAGAGCTTGGATTGCTGCAAATTGACCATATTTGGGCAGCCTGTGATGATTGTAACGAGCGCCGAGATAATCCTCGTCGCCATCGACCCATAACCATATATCCTCCTCCTTTCCCTCAAGTAGCTCTGCCAAGGCACTTATTGACTCGTCGTCTTTGTATCCCCAATCCATCATCTCGAAAACCCACTCTATTCTTGCATTATACTTCTCTGGGCCATCTATGAATCTGGCGTCGTCCATGGAACACGCATAGTTGACCAGACATTCACCGTGCTCGCGAACGGAGGAGGTTTTAAACACGCAGTGTTCATAACTCGCCCAGTTGGTTTGTTGGTATATTGCAGGAGTGGGATATTCCATGTCTTGGTGTGAACAAGTTGGCGGGCATCTGATCAACAGTTTAGTGATGTGTTGGTGAATCTGTCATTACTGTAATAGCTTCTGGCTACCAAGTTACCGCTACTTCGGTTCACCGACCCGTCCTCACTGTCGCAAATGGATCCTGAAGATCATAGCTTGTCCCGTTTTATGATCAATTCGACATCCGCCATTGAACTTATCTCGGCTTTAATTCTGAGAGCCTAGTGTGTGAGATTGTTGAGGCTGAGTAAGTTCTGGGTTGGAGGCTGCTCGAAATTCTGTATCGTGACGGCTAGATCTTATTGTGATATGGTCACCCTCAAAAGAGAGACCTAACCCAGCTCGGACAATGATCAACAAAGACGGAATGGCCTACATATCAGAATAAGTGAGTACGAGAGGTGAGAAATAGAGGACGAACAATTATCTGAGGAAATATGAATGACAACATCTCTACAACTCTGGTGTCGCCAACTAGGCTGACACCGCCAAAGATGATAAGAAACACGGGGATGATCAATCCTGATTCCAATCTATACAATAAGTATGAGCGAACAAGAACAGCCAGATATACATACGTGATGGCAATAATGGGGTCATATCTGCGCTTAGCGAACTTCTGTCCAAGCGATTGTCGAAGTTTGCGTTTAAACCACCAAATCCTTCCTGCTGTGGCTTTATATGAGGTTGCGGATGGATGGGATATTGACGACTTACCAATCAAACACGTTAAAATACTGTTGGACAGAATATCCAAGGCGAAGACAGTTATTGTGAAGGCCATCGAGGTGTCCAAAGTGGAATTGTTCTTTTGCGTGTCCGTAAGGCTGCCTCCAAACGGGGTCCCGAGATTTTGGGGCATCTCAGCGTAGTAAATACCTACAGCATTGGTAAGAAAGGTGGCCAAACACGAAGTCGGTCCTTACCGGTATCAACCAATATCATAATCACTGGAACGACAACGACCTTCCAGCCTCGATTCCAGATAACGTAGCAACGATAGGTCTGAATCTTGTGAGCAAGTTTTGAAGATGATGAAAATATCGAATCACAATGATAGTTAAGGCAGTGATACTGACAAACCGTGAATTCCATCACTGAAGAAAAGAAGAAGTGCGCACTCGACAAGCTGTAAATTGATGTATATAATGATACTAAAATGGGAGTTCAGCATGATCTTGGACGAACAATCATTGATATGTATGTACCTACACACATACGAGTTGACGCGAGTTGCATCACCGTTGGCTTGCATGACTTCCGATATTGTCAACGCTATAGTAGCCACGGCGGTCATAGTGATACAAATGAAGAGAAATATAGTGGATGTCAGTAAGAACAGTGTCCCGCTCACGTCCTTGCGACGCTGGAGCAAGAATATGCTGACGCCAAAAAGCACGGCATTGATGCCTAGAGAATCAGACAAAATGAGCAAATAAGTTTGACGACCAACTTACCGTAGAGAAGAATCTGCATCTTTACAAACATTAGAGAAGAATCGATGAAACGGTGATAAAGCCGTACCCAACCCTCAACAAAAAGCAACACCAAGTTTGAAGAGTTTTGAGCCATGTGAGAATAGTTCTGCTCTTCATCGTCGGCTTAAATGCCTCTTCATCGTAACCTGCACCACGTGGCACTGGCACATCACAGCCAATTGATCATCTCTCAATAGACACAGCTCTACTGGCACATCACAGCCAGTTGATCGCCACAGCTCTATTAAAAGCTATGAGTGGATGGAATCAATCAAAAAGAGATGATATCGAGGATTTAGGAAGGACCTCGTTTGATGAAAGACTCGCAGTCGAGACCAAAGCAAGTAACTTGCTGATCTTAGGTTGATATCAATCATGCATAGCATCTGCCTGCACTTCTTGTTCACCGGCGAGTTTTCTGAAACCACCCTTGGAAGGACATCGGAAGCATCGGAAGTGAAAGGTAACGCGGTTTCTTGTATGACGC
>QLOY01001339.1:0-40809 GCA_003313965.1 Megacollybia marginata
TACTAATGGAGATAGAGAGAGATATAGATATGAAATGATGAGAAAGACTGACTAAATGGAGACAGTGTGGAAATAGAAGATAGGAATAAGCCGAGATATAGTGGAAATAAGATGGAAAATGAATACAAATGAAAAGGAAATGAAAATGAAATGAAAAAGAAACTAATGGATAAATTCTGTTTGTAACATAGGGTGACTAACCTTAGAGCTCCATAGGGAGTTTGAAACATAGTGTAGTCCCTCGAAGTAGGAGCTAGAGTCCTTTCATCATATCCTACATATAAGTCACAGATACTCCCGCAAGAGTACCCTGAGAACTGTTCTGCAAGCTCCTCAGTGGCTGGCGGCAGTCCCGAATGAGCTATAGTTACTGTGTTCAATGGTTCTAGACTGTGTATGATTCTTAGACTCTTCCTGTCTTTCTTCACTACACAAAACCACTGAGACCTGTGCAACAAGTTGGATGGTTCATACGTCCCTGCATCGATTTTGACTCCAATCATTCTGCAGACTTCATCATACATTTCTGGTGGAATTGGGATATTCCTCAACACCCAAGGAGTATGTTCTTTGACTGCCATTTCGACCAGGGAAAGAACTCCTCTTTGAAAGTCCCTTTCTCTGTGTCATCCCATGCAAACACCTCATTTTGCTCAGCGATAACATGATGTAACAATTTCCTTTCTTCGGGCCATAAGAAGCCACCTCCATGCATCTCATCCATCTTTTCTTTTCGGTCCTCAGAGTACCTACCCTTAGGTGTGAACTCCGGTGGATTTGGATTCAACACAGGCATCCCTTCTAATAGATCTCTGATTATGTTTCTTTCAATGCAAAACTTCTCCAGGGTAGCCTCTAGAATAGGTTTCACCTTCTGATCTACTGGCTTGTACTTCTTTCCAGCAAATACCAACTCAGTTTTCCAGTTAACATCTGCCAACTGTCTGTCTCTATTCACAGCACTGCCTATCAATTCTCCATCATTAAGTCTTCCATTTTCCACTAGATAACCGAGAACCTCAGATTGTTTCAGAGGTTGCTCATCATCCTGGTTTTTCAACTTTCTTTTTGAATCTCAGGCATGTACTTCTGCTTCATGTTTCATAGCTGTAGTTGCTTGATGCAGGGCAGTCACTTTTTCTGACTCCACTGGTCCAACTACTTTGATCAAATGAGTTTCAAGCATGTGTAACTCTTGATCGGTTAACTTAACTGAGCCCACACTTGCTGACAGGTAGGTCGCAATTACCTCCTGTTCACTAAATTCTGTTTCCTTGCCTCCTGGCAATTTGTATCCTACAATTTTTGGTTTTCCTTCATTATCCGTCTCAAGGATTAAAGCTAACTCTCCTTGGTCATCTACCAAATCATCAATGAAAATCCTTTGCAGGCTGGGCCAGAGCACCCGGACCCTTTCCTCGCTCAAAAGTCAGAATTGTTGACCTTTTCCCTGTATTCGGATCAGTCAATGTCAAAAGCATTTCACCACCTGGCAGAGTCTCAGCTACAGCCTTGGTTAGAACTTCGAAGGGTCTTCTGAGGAGTACGTCATAAGCAGGATTGTTCAAAACATGAACTTGAAGGTACACAGTTACCTCCCCCATTGTAAAACTTACATTCCTCACTAGTCCCTCACTTTTAGAATGCCCATTGATCAATGGCCAAATCATGTGTAATGATTTCGAGTCTTTTGCAACAATCACTCTTCAGGTGGCAATGACTCCAAAAACTGAGTTACCAGGTCCGATACTACCAGTGCGCCTAGTGGAACACCAGAGTCTAGTGTCACATTGACAGATACTACTGGTGCTGGGAAGTCCCAGTACATGCGGACTTCCTCTGGTTTCACTTCAGATACCTCTTCATCTTTGGATTCCAATAGATAAATGTCATCCCCTAGCTCCCAGGCTAGGTTAACATCAAATATGCCCTTTGGCATTAATCTTCTTCATGCAAAATCACCTCTAATCTGTTCTCAAAGAGCAGGTGAGATCCCTGCTAAATCTTCCAGACTAATGGTTATCGGTTGTTTCAATACCCCCTCAGCAACTTGTTCTACTGAGGTCTGGTCTTCTACCGGAGCCCTTCACTTGAAGTTAGGTTCTTCTCTGCCCTTGTTGACCGGGTTGGGTGCGAACCTGACCTGTCGATCACGGCTACTCGTGTAGTAGTCCCCATTACCTTGGGTACTCCTAAAAATGGCAATTCTTGATCTTTTGTTGGAGTTTCCTTCGCCTTGGGCGCAGTACACCTCCACTCGGGAACTTCAACATCTGGGACCTCCTCTATAGAGGTCTTGGGTCTACTGATTTTTGGCTTCTTAACTACTCTTTCTGGATTTTTGTTTTTCTGAGTTTGGACCTTGCCAATTTTCTTTGTTTCACTCTCTGGGACCCTTGGCAATTGATCCATCCTAGACTTCTGGGACGGACCTGCAGTACCCTTCATCGAGTTTTTTAAAAATCTTGATTACCTCCCAAAGAAGCATCATAAGTCTTGCTCCTCATACTGAGATAACTTTGTAGATCCTCTATAGAGAATCCTGACTAATTCAACACTGAGGCCAGGTCTGACCTGCCTTTAGTGCTATCTTCTGCTACAGCATGTGTGAATGTGCTAACAGGAGCCTCCTCAGGCTCATTGTCTCCTAAAAACCCATAGAGTTCCGTCACATTAATTTCTGCAGCTTGAGCCTTTCTATCTGCGTAGTATTCTTCTAAACGAGCTTTGGGCAATTTTTGCTCTGTTCCAGAGCCCCTTGGAACCTGTTTTCCACTTGGTAACCAATATTTTCCATCAATCGTTACAATCCAACCAATCTGTAAATGCCATTTCTTATGTTCACAGTCATCTTGTACATGACCCGTCTCATCACAGTAGTAGCATTTGAAATCCTTAGGATTGTAACCACTGCTTGTATTAGACAGACCAGCTCTCAGCAGTATACAACTCTTCTCGTTGCATCAACTGTACCTTTGACTGCTCTGCATTCCCGATAGCTCTTGTCAGAGCCTCTTGATTGGTTTTCACTAAATTTGCAGCCCAAGTCTTCCACTTGGCCTCTCTAGCATTCTCTTTCTTCTGTGTCAAGTTCAATTAATCCTGCATGGCGGCTACTAGAGCCTCCAGCTGCAATCCATCCTCTTCTCGCTTGATCAGTCTATTGAGATTTGTTACAGCTCAGCCTCTAACTCCATAGACACCTCTGCTGTTCTGATATTCCGTCGCAAGGAGCTTGGCCTCAGTCAGAACTTCATCAAGATCATACTCAACTGGCTGTCTTTTAAACTTTGGTGTGACAGTTGGATTGGGTGCAGCTGCTGGTTGACCTTGAGCAGCCCCGGCTGCGGCACTTGCTTCTAGTGCTTTGAGCCTAGCCTTTTGTGCCTCAATAGCCTTCTTCATCTGTTTAGCGCTACCGAGCCTGACTGTCACACTGTGTCTAAAAGTGGGTTCTAACGTTCTGAGAAACTCTTGTACAAGTTCCTGGCTAGTCATTTTCTTTTTGTTCAATAGTTCTTTTCCCACAGCCCGGAACCCTTGGATGTAGTCAAACACTCTGACACCCTCATTGATCCCTAAACCTCGGTACCTTTGACATAGATCTGTCAACCTCTGGTACACACCCATACTGGCATCTCAAGTTTCTAAGTAGCTATCGAGAATGTCCTCCTTGAATTCATTGTAGGTGAACGCGAAGTCAAACCAATCTAGCCCCTTCCACTCTTGTTCTACCGAGGGGCTTGTGTACTTCACAAGGTACTTTTTCTTTTCTTGGTCATCTGTAATATTACAGGCCTTGAGCAACTGCTCGACATGGTCTCAAGGAGATCAGGATCTTTGCCAGTAAAAGTATTTAGCACATCCTTTGTTCCAGCCAACGGCATAGACGTTCTAGTAGCCATTTCTGCTGTCTGTTTCTGATGATGATTCAATAAAATGCAAATAGCAGTCGGGATCATGAGTGATGTCCGACTACCTGATGGTTTGTTGTTTTGTTTTGCTGAGTTAGCACCCGGGGTGTTACTCAGACAGTGTAAGTTCAAAAGCAAAGTTTTTCTCCCTTCACGTAACACTTCTAGAAGCTCCTCGGGAAGTGGTTCTGTCTGGAACTGAGATGTTGACGCGACTGGAGTTACAGGAAAAGAAGGTCCCTCGGATGCTTCAAAATCGCCAGTTGGTGAATCAATGTCAAGTGATTGTTTTGTTTGCGCAGAGTCTTCCTCTAACTGATCTGTGGTGCTATCACATCTCTCCTTGGACGAGTCCCTTTGTCTGTCTTTGATAGCTTGGAGTTTTCTCTTTTTAGAAGCTTCGATTCAAGTGTTACTTCAATGCTTCAGATGTAGAGAATCCCTATCAACTCTATCTGTCTTCAACAGACTTTCAGAAATCAGCCAAATAGGGGCGACATTCAACAACTTCGATCTAGTGTTCAGATGACTTGTTGATGGTCCCGGAGCATTGCGCTTCAGAGCTATCTTTTATTTAGAGCTTTCACTTGAAAGTGTGACTTTTAACAAGTCTTTTGTTATACTAGCAACTGTCTGCTTCTGTCAACTCTTACAACACAAGAGCCTCACTGGGGCAGCCAGATGATAGGAACACTCAAGGGCGGGGTCTGCACAGGGGGGCTGTTGACACCTGAGACAGGTGCTAGAAGTGAGTGGAAGGCAAAGGTCCAAGGGAAGCTAAGCAGAAGCGATCCACAAAACTAAACCAACTAACCAACACCAAAACACACACTCCTACTAGATGCACTAGTCTTTCTTTATATTCTGGGGGTGTTCTTTAAGTAAGTCACAAGAGAAGACCTCCACAGATAACTTTTTGGAGTCTTTTGCTTAGTATAGGTTGGAGTCTATCTTTAGAATAGAAGCTCCTCAGTCTCAAAATGTGCAAAGTTCGATCGCAAAATCAAACTTCTTTCAAAGTGGTTTTCTTGGATTGCAAGACTTATTGCAAAGTTCTGGTCTTTAAGACCTTAGTTCAATGTTCAATTGATGGTTTCCAATCCCAACCAATCAAGGTTCAATTCCAGACAAGTTCCGTATTCCTGAGTTCACAAGACCAAAACTCTCAAAACCGAGTCTCAAGATCAAAACTTAGCAACCAATCTCACACTTGAGATCAATCAAACCAACAAATGATATTACACCAAGCCAAATACCCGAGGGGTAGGCAAGGGGGGTTAATTCTCTACTGATCTACTAGGTTCTCAGGTCTTATATACTGTACAAAAAATGATAAATATAGACAAAACAAAACAAAACTACAATGGCCATGCGTGTACTCGGTCCAATGAGTCAAAACTGATAAGAAATGACATAGAAAGGCAACACCGCAAGTGGGTATCCATATGCTGCACCACCGATCGTGTATATTTGAATTTCCAACCTCCTTGGAATTGCTCCTTCTGAAAAGGCGGCCGATCCTGTCCATATGCTATGCATGTGTTAAAACACGTTTCACTGGTTTTGGGCAAGTCTAGACAGGCCTATTGATCATCCATATGCTGTGGTGGATGGTCAGAAGTCCTCTGAGACCCCTATGTCTGATGCTTTCTGTCCCAGGAGTCTTGTATTATCAAGACTACCATGTGGTTGGGTCTGATGACGAATGCAATGCACAGTCAGGTGCTTGTCTGGGTCCATAGCTCTCTCTCTGCAATCTCTTTCTTCCTTTTCTCTCTGAGAAGCCATCATGTGACTTCGTCGTTAAACTCCGTAGCTAATGCTCGATAGATAGACATCAACTGATCAGGTAAATCAGTTAGTTAGGTTCTTTGACAATACTTGTCACCCAATAGAACTTGTCTCTAAGTAATCCATCCTCAGTAGCCAGCTAAGTCCAAGATTGACAGCCAGTAATGAGTTTCAAAGCTCCGAGGGCATTCAACTGCCAAGTCTCAAGACTATAGACACTCTAAGTGAACCTGTAACCTTCCTTGGACTTCTAGGATAGCCTAGATAGTGGCTCTTGTTGATTTGTAGGTCTAGCCGCATAACCGGCGTATCACCAAGCTGCACGTATCTTTGGTCTTGTTCACATCAACATCTGCAGCCCCTTTCCAGTACAAGGTCCTGCACATGAGCATTATTTTATCATCACATTAGACGATTGTTCAAACTAGGGTGCCGTGGATTGCATTGTTATCAGAGATCAGGCTGCTCAGTTTCTTATTGGGGTACAAAGGAACTGGGAACATCAGACTGGTCTGAAACTTTCCACTGTCAGACTTGATGGTGCAAAAGAACTGGTCTCAGGTGACCTTGGTAGGCACTTCATAGCAGAGGGGGTCTCAGTCCAACAAACTGTTGCCTATTCCCACCAACAGAATGGCAAAGCAGAGTGCTATATCTGAACCATTGAGGACCATACCCGGACCCTTATCACTAGCTTGGAACTACCACCTTCGTATTGGCCTTATGCGGTGCACACTTCCACATATTTGCGTCATTGATTGTCAACCTCAACTCTCCCAAAGAATACCACACCACATGAGATGATGCATGGCTCGAAACCTAACTACTCCAACTTATGCATATGGGGTTCCCAGGCCTTCATCATAGATCTGGCAGAAATTCATCCCAAGGGCGGACCAATGTGTTACGAGGGCATCTTTGTTCAGTATGAGGAGAACTGGCTGGGATGGGGAGCTGAAATTTTAACAATTGCTTGAGAATAGCTACACTACAAATCTGCTGGTTTCCAATTACACATGGTGCATCAATGTATAGAGTGGCACTTCAGGCTGCCACTAGGCCACACCACCTTAGGATAGATTCTTCATAGGGAATAACTATCCTAAGGTGGTCTTAAGACCACTGTCCCAACCAAATCTTACTCCAGGGTGGTGGTCCGGCCATATTAGGCTATGGGCGGACCACATGGTCCACCCAATAGTAGTTGATTTTGAGCAGTGGTCCGACCATATGCAGTGGTCTGACCACCTGGTCCGACCATGCAGATTGGTTCATCCACTTGGTCCGACCAATCTGTCAGGACCTTCAAGGTGGTTCAGCCACTCATCTGACTATGCAAAGTGGTCCATCCACCTGGTCCGACCAACCCATCAGGTGGTCCAGCCACTGAAGTGGTCTCCCAGTGGTCCGACCACAGCCTCAGTCCCAGGTTTTATCAAGACCAAGTAGTTGGACCACTGGCATTCCCTCACATAGGATTATGTGGTAGCACTTATTACATAGCACACAAAGTATTATAACTTGAACCAACTATATATATTTCATGTTTGATTTACAATGCATCAAATGGCAAGGCAATAAATGAGTTCAACAACTATATTTCGACTATACAAGTACATAAGCATCTAACTAACCAAAGTCAATATCCCAGCTTTTGTCTCTTTAGTGGTGCACCAGGATGGCCATCAAACAACCCCCTTTTCTTGGAACTCGAGGCAGACTTGCTGATATTTTTGTGATTGGCAGCAGCAGAGTGTAGTGGTTGCTGAGTACAATTGAGAGAAGGCTTTGGTATGAGGGTATTAGAAGGAAACTCCTCTTCTTCATCCGATAGCTCCTGACTACCATTTCTCCCTGGGCTAGACGGTGTCAGTTGAATTCCCTGCCACTCTTCTCTACTGTCATCATCTCCATCGCCCACATGATCCTCAATATTGTCAAAGGCGTTACATAATCCTGCGATGCCCAATTCTGTATTGTATACCTTGGTGTTCTTGACCAACACCAAGTCTATACCATTTTCGTCCACCACCAATGCCACACTCCCCCTTTCATGCAGCTCCATTTCCAGCTCCTCTGTAGCATGTTTAAGCAAATGTTACAAATATGTTATGCGGACAGACCTTCATCCCATGGCACTACGCAAACTCCATTATCTTCTACCTCATCAACATCATTATTGCCCGTCAGATGAAGACCAGCCTGATGGTCCCTCAGGCAAACCATGTCCACTAACATCTTGCTGTTGAGGTCGGTTTTGATGTCCCTGAGGTTCTTTGACGGAGCTGGAGCTTTAGGTGGCCAGTTGACAAGTTTTACCTTGTTCTTGTATGCAAAATCGGCCTAGGTCTTCCACGTAAATTTATTTGGTATTTTAAAATCAGGATTTTGTTGATGTATTTCCTCTGGCCAAATTACTAATGTATGTACATTTAAGACCACTTTTGAACGTACCAAAGTCATGAAAAAGATGAGTCACCAATTTTGAATGGTCCGCATCCCGCGTCTTGCCCTTTCGCTGAATTTGTGACAATTTTGCCTTATAAGAGGCATCGATACTGTCTTCTCCTTGAGCCTTTCTGGCTTCAATTCTAGTATCTGGCCTCAGCATTGAATATAAGAAGAAAGAAGATACATACATCAAATCAGCCTTATACTCCTGCATCATTCGTCAGACATTCATCTCACCCATCTTCTGCTTGATAGTGTCATAAGGTCCACCCAGTCCACCCAGTCCCCACATCATGCTCACTGTTCCTCCCTGCGAGTCTCGCTCAGTACTGATTAGGAATCCAAATATCACGATCCCATAGAGACGCCACCATTGTTCTGCCTGTATCTGATTAATATTGAACTCTGACGTCTAGGAGATGGCTTACCCTATCAATGAATTCGTTCGTGGCCTTCTTTGCCACCTTTCGCAGACTGTCATCTTTCATATTCTCTATAGCATCAGCCGTCTCATTCAGAAACCATTTGACCTTGTGTGCAAACTCTTCTCTCAACTGCTCTTGGTCACTGCAGTCTGTCAGAGTCTCCAACCACTCATTATAGAGCTTGGACATTTGTTTGACATATTCTTGTGTCAATACTGTGGCAAGTCAGCAAGGGAATAACAATAATTGATTACACACCATCATCGGGCTTGGGATGATGGACTGACTGGTATCACTGAAATGCATTCCAGACTGATACTGCACAGTAGACTCGGCAACTTTCCGGTACAGAGTGTGGAGGGAGACTTTATGCTGTAGTGAAAGATCGAGCATTTTTTGGTCGTATTCTGCACGAAGGGCATAGGCGAGCTCTATAGTCTTCTCGTCTAAGGGACCCACCTTGTGCTTGGATTGCTTATGCTTGGATTGGATTTCCTCATCCTCCTCATCCTCTGCACCCCCATTGTCATCTACTTGTGTTTCCCACTCTCCTCCCTCACCATTGTGAACAACATAGTGCTCATTGGCATCATGAACACCACCTGGCACTTGACGTACAATCTCCTCATCTTCCTCTTCCTCGTCTTCCTCTTCCTCACTCGTTGTTGGCAATGTCTGAAACCCCTGGTGTCATCTCTGCATCTTTGTCTCGTGCTCTTTTTCACGAGTTCGTTGGTAGTCATCGCTATCGTACTGATCGTCACATTGAGGAGCATCAGCAGCTGCGTGGGGACTTTCTTGTGCACCAAAAGTCTCGTTACCCAAAGTCTCCTTAGGATACCAGTTGAAATCAATCTTCAAGGTTGGCGGCCGAGGGTCAGTTTTATCCAGAGGAACTGACATTGCGGATTTGTCAGTCTCAGCAGCCAAACGAGAAATTGTTCGGGGAGCATCCTGATCAACTGATGTAGTGGCTTCGTGAGATTGTTGGGGCAAATGAGAAGGAGTCGCTGGGAGGGGAATTGGCAGAGAAGGCCCTTGGTTATGAGGATGATCCAACGTAGTCGGTTCAGACGATCCTTGGGGAGATAGTGAAACAGCACCTTGGCTAGGACGAACAACTGGTGTAGTTGGTTTATGAGATTGGGGAAGTCAAGTGAGAGGTCGAGTGGGAGTGAGAGGACCGTTGTCTGCAGGAACCACTGAGGCTACAGGTGACAAAGAAGCAGTTCGAGTGGTGGACGGAGATACTGGGTGGGGACAAGGTCGAGTGAGAGTGATAGGACCGTTGTCAGCAGGAACCACCGAGGCTACAAGTGACAGAGAAGCAGTTTGAGTGGTGGATGGAGATACTGGGTGGGGACGAGTGGAAGAATTGCCGGTGTTCAATTCTTCAGCCTATGCCTTCAATTAATTGGTGTATTGATGAATTTTGCAAAAACTTACTGTGTCTGCTTCTCTCACTGCCTGCGCAATAAGACTGTGAACATTGGGTTTCCGATGTGAAGGTGCCCTCGGCTTATCAACCAGAGCCTGCAATGGCTGGCCACCAGTTCTGCTACGAGTTGCACGAGTAATAGCTTGGGTGCGCGTTTCCGACGGCATTGAACTGGAAGAAGAAAAGAACTAACAATATCAACAAGTGACAACGCCAACTCAACTTGTCAGGAGCTCAAACAACAAAGAACAATAGCATTGTTGTATTGACAAATTTAGTAGACTCATACAACTGGTTTTCTGAACAAGAAATGTTGAGCGGAGTAGGTGCTAAGGTAAATAGAGATTACTGAGCGATGGGTGAAGGATGAAATTGTCGCTTACCTTGTAATGAGATATCGAGAGCGTATTTATGTACTATGTATTGCGGAGCTAGGGTCTGGTCACCCAGTGGAGCCAAATCGAAGTGTCAAGGTACCACAGGCGTGCAAGGCTGATGATAGTCAATACCTTTCAGCTTGAGGTCTGAGAAGCTGGGTAACAATAGTTTAACCCATCTTGCCTGATGGTAGTCAAGGGCAAGTGCTTCTGAGGTCACGCCACCCAATTTGTGATTGTTTATATCAAGTTCACATTACATCCATAACTCACAAGGTAAGTGTTGTCCCCAAGAATCTACACAGTACTTACTTGACCTTCTTTAGCTTCAGGTAAGGTATTTATTTACAGAAATCCGGATTTCAACGACCTCAACTATTGTCGGTCATTAGCAATGTAGACTATTGTCAGTCGCTGCAGCTTGGACTAAAGTCCTGCTGCTGGCCTTGACTATTTTTCAGCCAAATCCAGCTCTCACATCGCATCTTCTTGTTAGGTTTGTGACACATAGACAGACATCTGATCCCTGCGGCAGTGATTTTCAAATTTAGTTCAGTATTACCATGCTGTCTGTCCCATTCTACTCGGTATGCTGCTGCATTTTCCTATAATCTCATAATATCTCACTGACCTGACCTTTAGGATTCAGAAAGTCATGGCCTCCTCAGTGATGAAGATGAAGCCGCCTCTGCACAGCATTTAAAACACGAACCTAATTTATTATTACACAAATCTTGTAAGTGTCCCTACCACTAGCATACCAACAACCAGACTGACAATGGATTAGCCCCCTCAGATCCCATCACTGTGTATGACAGGCGATGTGGTGCAATCATCGACAATGGAAATTATTTCATTGTGACACCCTATGATCTCGATATTTACATGCCCCCACTTGGTATGCAGAAGGTGCAAGTTCGGAATAATGGTCGCTATGGGGAGCATGATTGGACTCTGTGGCCACAAGTCTACCACAACCACCTTTGTCATTTTACTTGTATCCCGCGATATGACCCATGTTCTGATTTTTGCTGCTTATGGCTAGCAGTGTTACCCGGACTGAACCTGCACCCAGTGTCATCGGTACACTGGGTAAACTCAAGCACACAATTTTTTTGAAACTTGTGAGTGCGGTGGATACTACTCTACAACATTGCACAAAGTTTGTTGCTTTGCACAGCAATTCTACTAAAGTCAAGTTAGCTCGGGAGCTCGCCAACGCTGCACGGTTCCTCATGGACCGTTTGCAGTTTCTCACCATGACTTTTCGTCAAATGGTCATGATGTGTGCAACTCTTCAACAATTTACGCTCGAACTCCTGGGACTCATGGAGTATTCACAAAACTACAAGCCCATTATGCAAGGGTTGTCCCCAAACAGAGGCTTGGGGGACCACCTCATGGGTGCGTTTGTCACCAACATTAACGATGCCAAACAACTTTTCCGCGCTGGCATACCTTACTGGTTCGTTCATCCCATACGAAACCTTTCCCATATCCGAGTGGATGAGCGAAGACATCCCTCCCTTCCTATGCTTGAGTCATTCGATTTGAGTATGCGGGGATCCACTATCATCTACAATGGACCCGCTGATATTATTGCACAATATGAGGCTGTAATGCAGCATTCTATTGGTCTGGGGGTGGGATTTAATGTCTTCAAAGAATCTACATTCCCTCACTCACTTCCTGTCGCTGCACCTGCCAGTGAATTACCTCCCACACGTACCAAGAAAAGGAAGACATATACACCATGTGAGTACAGTTCCAAATGACTTTGTTATTACACTTAATATGTCTGTCAGATAAGAAAGACAAGGCCAGTGCGAACCATGTACCGAAACGAAGCACCCCAGGTCAAGGTGAGGACTCGAACATTATAATAACATCGTCTAACATTATGCTACAGGGAGAGACAAGTTCCAACAACCCGACAGTCTTGTTTACCCTCCTACTAACACCACTTGGCAGAACACTTTACTTGAAATCGATTGCAACAATTGTCTAGGGCTCGATCTACAAGGATATGCATTTCCTGAACCCAGGTTGTTTGTATCTGTCACCACAACCAATAAACAACAATCCTACCTCCTCTGCTGGCTGAGGTTATGCCACACCTTCATTCAGCGGGCAGCATTGTCTAGCTGGTGCAAATGTTTAATCTCAAGTCAAGAGTGGAGGACGATACTAACTTTTCCTGGTGTCAATGTGTCCTCTAATGCGACCAAACATTCTGAAGAGACGCACCAGCACCTTATCTTATTATTTGGTGGTTTGGTAGATGAATCGGAATTGCAGTTGCTGGAGTCAAAGTTTTCAGACCTCTTATGGAATGGGCAGCCGCTAGATGACAAGAAGATTGTCAGTGCACGTACCACTATAGAGATTTTATGGGATGTCGCAGAGCTCAATTTCTGGTTTGAGCTCACAGCCCTCAACAAGTATATGTGCAACGATGAACGTTTACTTTCCCTTGGTCAGACGTCACCTCGATACCTCAGTATTCTCAGATGTTGTTCGGGAGAGGGTGGTCGGTTTGTTCTATTTCCTATCATTGGTCAAGCACATGAGGGATTAGCAGCTCCTGCCCTCCATTCTCACGTTCCTTACCTGCTCGCTCTTCGAAACGTCATGTCTGTATGGCAAGGAATAGACCAAGAACAGTTAATGCCCCAAATTCTTGACAATGGCTGGGAGGATAGCACTGATCAGGATTTGGAGAGATTCGAAAAGTCACTAGCATGCATCTACACATCAGTATTCTACAAAGTGTTTGGACGGCCTCCTATCATCCCGCATGGACTTCCTCCAATAGTTTGAATTGTTTTGTTTGTCCTGTAAAACAAGATCCAGTTTGTTGTATTGTTAGTCTATGCTCTTATACACAGATTTGCTACCTTCGTATTCATGTGTCCACATACCAAAGGTCCAGTAATCCGTCAACAGCCTTCATTCGAATTACACGCTGGTCCGCCTCTACATCACTGAACCAAAGCGCCACATCCTGCACTGGTAGGCCTTCTTGGGTGACGAACTTTGACCCAACACCATAATCTTCCATATGCTATCAAGCCAATACCAAGACAACAAGCCGCCAACTCTCCTCCATCTGATCTAATCCAAAATGGTTGGGACTGCGAAGAGCAAGTGTGGGAGACCGGGTATTCAACCCTGATCTATAGTCAACTGGATGGTTCTCGTACACGTCAACAACACGCCACACAGTGGAGACGATGGCAAGAAGAAATTCTCCCCTCACTGATACAGCCTTATATGAATCTCATGGCTGCGACTGATTCATTGTGTCATAATGTAGGGGAACCCGGTCTCTATGACTGCAAATGCCCCAACGGTCGTGAGCTTTCTATCAAAGTGGTGCGATTTTCAGAAGTGCAGGAGATCGTCCTCCGGAAATGCAATATCCATAACATTGCACTACAATTAATTCAACGAGGACTTTTCCCCTGTGCACCACTGGCCCCTTCATTGGCAGTGGATATCAAAACATTGGAGTTTGTGCACGTAAAGAGTCTCAATGAATGTCACAGCAGTCTCTAAGACATTAGAGGACTGCCTTGGTGCACTAGGGTACAAACTCGACACCATCGTAAGTTTAATTATATACATATGACTTGTGCAAGTCTGAAAGCTTTTAGGATACCCTCCGTCATCGCTTTGGCAATGCCCTCAACTGGTATAACAGCTTATGGGATGCTACAGAGGGATTTGTTGATAAAGTTTTGACAGTATGCCACCAGAGTTATAACAACCGACCCCCCATTACGGACGATATCATTCCTGACCCTGTTAATCAAACTCGTTCACAATCATCTGCCATCACCTCAACTGAAGAGGATGAGATGTCTGATCGCAGTGAATCGGGACACGGAAGACAACCGAGGAAACGTTCCTGTTGGACTGGGTAGTTCGGGATAGCAAGGGGTTTATCACATGTCTCGAGACTTAGACTTTGCGATCCGTCACACATGACTCTTCAGTTGTTTTGACCACACTGAAGAGGTTCGTCGACCTGATCTTTTTTCTGCAATAGTTTTTTGACCTAGTATCTAGTCTGATTCCCTCGTGTATCGACTAGGTAATATTCAGTTGTTTTGACCACACTGAAGAGTCTGATTCCCTCGTGTATCGACTAGATTGTTGGTCTCTGTCTCACACTGACCGTTGCCCCGCTCTCGAGATATCGCCGGCCAACAGGTTATGGGCCTTCCTATCCGACCGGCTCTCAATTTCTGATCAGAAATCGTTTTTATCCTTATCGATCAGAATTTTTTTTTTTCCACATACAGTATCACTGATCACGATGCAGATCCCTATTATGCACCCAATTTGTCCTCCACAGGCTTCTCTAAGCCGTCGGTCCTCCGATCTCCACCACGACATGCTCGAGTCTGGCTTATATGACCCCTTGCTTTTGGTAGATACCTATTATTCCAATCTGCATGAATACCGTCATCAAAACGCGTCAGTACCTATTCCTCGTATCTCTACTAATTCGTATGAAAACCATCCATCGACCGCACATACAGGACTTTGTAACACAGCTTTGTTTGCTCTAAACTTACTTCACGTAAATGTAGATCCTAGATTTTGCGAACATGCAAGACCATCGGTACCGGTTTCTGGCTCCTCAATGGTAATTCCTCCTTCTCAAACTTTTGTGCGCAATATTCTGCCTCATGTTTCATTTCCTTCTCATAACGATATCTCCGCGTCTGTATTTCCTCCGGGGATGCAGAATGCTTCCGCGGCGCAACGGTCCCAGCGACCACTTATTTCATTTGATAGCAATGCTTCCATTACTGCACCATTTCATTTTCCAGTGTCTAGTCTTCCTCAAGGGATGCCACCGCTCTCTTTTCCGAGTCCCATTCAACGGGCTCCTAATCCTCATTCGCACAATTTTGTTTCCCTGTATCTTTTGCTACCTCCCCCAGGATCTATGCAACAAGGGGTTTTTTCGCTGCCTTACCGGGCTGGTCAAGGGGGTGTACCACCTCCACCAGTTCCTACTTCTGCGACTGTTCCTCAAGGGAATGCGATGCATGCACAGCCAACTTATGGTCCTGTGTATCATCCACAGCCTTTTTCTTCGCAACCTTTCCTTCCGCAGATTCCGTACTACAATGCTCCTTATAATGCTTCTCTACATTCTTTGCATCCTGATTATAATAATGTACATTCTTATAATCCTGCTTCTCACCATTTGCAGCAGCCAGTGCCCCCACCGATGGTCCCTGTGGTTCCGAACTTTCATAATATAAAAACTTCTTCGCTTTCTTCTAGTACCCTTTCAATCATACCGACTCTGAGCGAGATGAAGGACTGGACGACTTGGAATAATGCGGTGGTCAATGCGGTGCGTACGATCAATGGACTGGGTCACCTCTTTGAAGGCGAGTCCAATGACCCTTTCCTACAACCGGCATATCCACTTCCACTACCTGAATCCAATGCACCGGTTTCAGACTGGCAGGCCTACCTAGACTACTGGCAGCTCGACGCGCTGGTTGTGCAGGTTTTGATGGCTAAACTTGGAGCGGGTCCTGCAGCACACATTCCTTCAGCTACCGAAATTGCCACGCAACGACTCACTGCTCGGCAGATATATCGAATGCTGTCGGAGCGCTACTCAGGTAGTGACTATGTGGATGGTCTGGTGCAAAAGATGAAGCTTTGGGATTACCGTTATACCAGTGGTCTAGGTCCCAGTCTGGAGAAGTATATCAACATGTGGAAAGATGGGATAGACCTACTCCGTCGATGTCGTTATCCCTACACTGTTCCAGATGCCACCATCCATTTTGTGCTGCATGGTCCCATGCATCTTCCGATCTGGAGCCGCCTGCAATCCGATGTCATGACATCAATTGCCAAGGGTGGACTGGACGACAAATGGTTGGATGACTTTTTTCGATCTGTTTCCAGTGATATGCGTGTACATGCAATAACTCAACGTACCGCAGATCAATTTGCTCGGGCTCCACCCAATTCGTTGAATCAGAACCCTCGTCGACAATCTGGAAATCAGAACTCCAACTCCAAACGCATCTGCGATGACTGCATTAAGAAGGGGTACACATGTTGTCCCATTGATGGTGGGGATCACTGTGAACATCACCATCGTCAAGGGGGTGTCAGGAAGCCTACTGCTGATTCTAATTCGCGTTCAGACGGCGCTCCTCCCAACCACAATCCAACTCATAAGACAAAAGTCCTAGCTGCGGTTGCTGCGTTGATGGATGATCCTGGGGACAATCCACTCCAAGTAGAGGCTGATTCCACCAATGATAATGTTACCTTTGCTGTTACTGGTAACGAAATTGACATTGATTCTTACTATGTGGGGGTTGATTGTTACCCTGAGTCTGTTACTCCTGCACGACCAGCCACGGCTTTCCTCACCTCTGATCCGATAACCCTGCATGAACTTCAGTCCACTGTTCAAGCCGTGCTTGATTCCGCATGCACATATCACTTGGTTTGCAATCGTTCTCTCTTCTGGACTTATCGTCCTGAGGATGTGATAGACGTCGGTACGGCCAACAGTGGTTACCTCCATACAGAGGCAAAGGGATTGGTGAAACTGGAAGTTGAGATTGAGGGGGATTCGCAGTGTCGCGTTGTCATAATGCTTCACGACTGTCTCCATGCGCCGCAGGCTCCGCTGAACTTGTTGTCTGTTGGTGCTTTCTTAGAGTCGCGAATGCCTATATCTTTTGATGAAGACGGCTTTGCTCGGGTTCACTTTCCTTCCACCCATTCGTCCCTCCATGGAAAGTGCTTTCATGCAATTCTTCATGATCGGCTGGCTTTCCTCAGGTGCTGCTTCTTACCGCCACCTTCTCCCATTCCTACAGACCCTTCTCTACCCTCAAAGGCACTTGCGTATGTGTCTTTTACTCCTCGAGTGCCCGACTATGAATTGTGGCATGAGCGTTTGGGGTCGACTCCACCAAAGCTGTTCTTGGAGGGGGATATGGTTCTGGTGTGACATGGAATCAGAAGTGTCGACATACTAAGTGTGTCGCCTGTATCTTGGGGAAGATTCCGCGAGCTCCGTACTCACATCATGGTCATCGCACGTCGGAACTGCTTGCGCTTATCCACGTTGACATCTGTGGTCCATTCCTGGTGCAGGGGGTACATTCAGAACGATATTTCATTATCACTTTGGATGACTATTCCAATGACAGTGCGGTGGAGTGTATTCGTTCACGAGATCAAGCATACCACTTTTTCGTTACAGTGGAGGCAAGGTGGGAACGTCAGACTGGAAAGTGTGTGAAAGTGGTGCATATGGATGGTGCAAAAGAGTTGTGCCAGGGTGATTTGGGAGGCTATCTTGAGCAGAGGGGGATTGTCATTCAGCAATCGGCAGCCTATGCTCATCAACAGAATGGCAAAGCGGAATGTTTCGTGCGTACCATTGAAGATTCGTCTCATACTCTCATCGCCAGCTCTGATCTACCTGCTTCATATTGGCCTTATGTGGTCTACACAACAGCCTATTTGCGTCGGCAACTTCCCACCTCTACCCTTCCGAAAGGTCAAACAGCCTATGAGGTCATGACAGGTGTCAAACCTAACTACGATAGCCTATGTGTCTGGGGTTGTCGTGTGTACCCGCTCGATCCAGCTGAGACTCAGGGGAAGGGGGAAAACATGAGGTATGAGGTGATTTTTGTGCGGTATGAGGAAAACCGGGTGGGTTGGGGCTGTGTTGACCTCAACGGGAAATACCGTTTCACGAATGATGTGGTTTTTGACGAGTCTGCCAAAGGTCGTCTGGGGAACAAACAAAAAGGTTCTGTGATACCTGTTCCTGTCCCAGCTGATCTCGATCCACCGCACCTGCGCCGCTCCAACCATGTTCCTATCCCAACTCAGAAAGGTGCACAATACCGGGATGAAATTCAGCAGAAAAGAGACAAGGTTCTACAGTTACGCACCTCTGTTCCATCGAATGCGGATCCATTACCTCCGCCTGTTGACTTTGTAGCTGATTATGCTGCACTGGCCTATGCTGAGGGGGTCGTGAGTGATTTTGCGGATGCAGATTCCATACTGGCAGATGTTGAGGCCTGCGCTCCGTCTCCAGTGGTGGCTTTTGCGATTCTGCATGGTGATGATTCTATTCCTGATCGTGCACGTGATGCATCACATCCTCCCGCTTCATACAAACTCACTCGTCAACGTCAGGACTGGTCAAAGTGGGAAGCTGCGATGGGCCGAGAGAAGGATAGTCTTGAGGAGAAACGCGTCTTCGAACGTGTATCCACTCTCCCTGCGGGTCGAAAAGCTATTCCACTAATGTGGGTGTATGATCTCAAAAGCGGGCCGGGAAGAGAGACGATCGAGAAGGCTAGGGTTGTTGTGTTGGGCAACCGTCAAGGGAGTCTGGACTTTGGGGATACCTATTCAGCGGTTGCGCGAGCCACGAGCATTCACGTTGTTCTGGCCTATGCTGCATCCCGAAAATGGTTCCTATTCACCTTCGACGTGAAAACCGCTTTTGTCAATGCGGATTTGAAGGAAGAAGTGTACTGTCAGCAGATTCCACATTTTTCTGAGCCTGACAAGCGCACTGTTCTCCGTCTCAACAAAGCTTTATATGGTCTTTGTCAGGCTGGCAATGCATGGTACCACACCTTTGCGCCAGTACTTGAAGCCTTTGGCTTAATGCGTTGTGAGCTAGATCACGGGGTTTTCTTTGGGACCTGGTCCTCTCTGCCTGATCCTAGCATCATCATGCCCTCTGATGGATCTCCGCTCCACTTACTTCTTCCCATTCATGTCGATGATGGGGCTGCGGCCACCAACTCCGAAAGTCTTTATGTGTATTTCATTGCTTTCCTGAATCGACATTTCCAAGTCAACGATCTGGGATCCATTCGTCTGTTTCTTGGGATCAGTATATGCTATGACCGCAAGTCTGGTGTCTTACATATGTCCCAGGAGTCCTTCGTTGAAGAGTTGCTTGCCACTCACAATCTGTTGTCCGCTCACCATCAGGATGTTCCGCTCCACAATCGATCATTTCAGTCTGACGTGTCTTCGATTCCAGCTACTGCTCTACCAGAGTACACCAGTCTGGAAGTCATCACCAAAGCTTATCAACGCATAGTCGGTTCTCTGCTATACATTGCATCCTGGACACAACCCGACATCTCCTATGCAGTGGTCGCTTTGGCCCAGTGGAATTCTGCACCCACTAGGGCTACGTTGCTTGCGGCTAAAGGTGTCTTGCGGTACTTGGCAGGAACCCGGGGTTGGGGTTTGTGCTACAGCAACAGGGTTCGAACTGATACTGTGGGCTACAGTGATGCTGACTGGGCTACTGATCAGACTGATCGGCGCAGCATTTCTGGCTACGCATTTTTCATGTTTGGCAGTTTAGTGTCTTGGTGTTACGCGCCGTGCCAGTACTCCGCATCTCCACTCCCAAAGTCGCAGCCTTATGGCCTTGCGCAAATCTCAAGGGGTTTTCCGCTATGAAGTCTTCTGAGTGTTTCCCCTTCAACTCCTTACATACTCCGGTCCCGTTCCGGACCTCCGGATCACGGCCCGGCGCTCCACCAAACTCCTGACACTGAAGTCATCACCGAATCACATTCCATACATGTTTCTTGAACCCATGACCTTCTTGTATTTATTCTGTTAACTCCGATTACCTTCACTTGTAAATACCTTTGTTTTCTCGCTTAGACTCCTTACTCTGTGTACTCCTTACAACTCCGGTCCAGTAGTATTTAAGCTACAACTCAAATCCGCTGTACCTTAGACAGAAAATCTATCTATCTAAATCCTCTGCTTGAAAGTCTTCGCTCTGCTCGCCTTCCCAGCCTCCGGACCAACAAACCTCTTTCCAGACTCGACTAGGTACTAGGCCGGATCTCTGTCAGTTACTCCGACGAAGTTCCGGACCGAACCCTAAAGGTCAAACCAACAAGTCCGCGTCCATACGAACCCCAGTTCTCGGAGTTCATCGGACTTACAAATAGGGGCACATCGGACATAGAGGCGCGTTACCAATAGTCTCGCGGAAGTGCCCTCCCAGTCTGCACGTTCCTGATAGTATTTTCTGTCTAAACCTCTGTGCCCGATATCGTGCTAATGTCTGTTACTCCAACATTAGAATCAGTTCCGGAAACAACCGAACAACCCCTGGCCCTTCCGGAACTCGGTGATCTTGGTCCGGCTCAACCCCAGCATGATTTTTCGTCCCTCTCCGCGTATGACACCGTAGACACCCAATTAACACCGCAAACTCCCCGTAGGGATTCCAAAGGATGGTGGTACGGACAACCTGGTGCTCCGCCTCGCAACGTTACCTTTGCCCCTGCTCTATTACAATACCGGGATCGACAACCCTCCGCTGAATCCGATTTCTACTCTTCTCCGACCTGGCGAACTTCCGGACCTCTGAGAATTCCATCCGGTAGAGTCAATACTCGGCCTCATCCCAGCCAACCGCCTCACTTACTTAGCATAAGTGCCGGTAGAGCTGTCGGAGCCCAGTACAGGATCCCTCCGTTAGGAGGCCCTGAGGGGGTAGCCTTGGAGTCACTAGACCTGCCTGGATCATTCCCAAGTCTGGAATCGCACACGGTAAGTCCCGGTATTCAACCCTCTTTTTCCTGACAACCTCCGCCGCACATGCCATCGATTCCTACTGTTCCTGTATCATCTTCTACACCAGTGTCAGCTCCGGAGCCATCCTCGAATCCACCTCCAGGACCTCCTAGCGGTCCACCTCCGGGACCTCCTAGCGGTCCACCTCCGGGACCTCCTAGCAGTCCACCTCTGGGACCTCCAGGCGGTCCACCTCCGGGACCTCCTAGCAGTCCACCTCCGGGACCTCCAGGCGGTCCACCTCTGGGACCCCCTAGCGGTCCACCTCTGGGACCTCCTGCAGGTCCACCTCCGGGTGGCCCACCCGAACCCCCTGGTCCACCTCCTGGACCTCCTGGTGGACCTCCTCCGGGACCACCACTCGGACCTCTTGCACAACCACCAGCAAACTATATTGAAAGACTTCTCGCCCAGAACCTAACCATGTTAACAGCCCTTATGCAACGAAACCAGCAACCTCAACAACCAGCCTCGAACAAATCCCGTCTCAAAGAACCCGCGGAGTTCTCCGGAACAGACCCGAACAAACTCCGGTCATGGTTGGTAGAGATTCATATGCATTTTGACGATCATCCACAGGACTTCACTACAGAAGAAAAGAAAGTCAATTTCGCCTTCTCCTACCTAACCGGAGTAGCCAAGGACTATTTTAATCCCGATATCCTTGTCCAAATTCAAAATCCTAATGCTCCGATCGCTGGTTGGCGTTCCAACTTCCAAGCCTTCATCACTGCCTTGTCTTTAAATTTCGGACCGTTCGACCCAGCCGGAACAGCACAGGAAGAACTAGCAAGTTTGGAGATGGATTCCTCCAAACCCATATCTCACTATATTGGTGCGTTTAATGCCACAGCAGTCCTAACTCCGTTCGACGATGCTGCACTTCATTTCTTCTTCTGGAAAGGCCTCACTCCCCAAATCCGGCAAAAACTCACGGAACGAGAAAGCGGAAGACCTCGGAGTTTGGCGGAACTTAAATTTGCCGCTCAAAATGTTGATGGTTGGTACTGGGTAAACAAACATGACCAAGAACGCAGCAGGAAAACTCAGTCCACTAACTCTTCTGCTCCGACCAAACCAAAGACCACTACCACGTCAATCTCAAATACTACAACCACGACCCAGTCCAACACAGTAAATCGTCAAACCCCAACCACTTCTCGTCCTCCACCACGAACTCCGAATCCATCCCCTTCCTCCGCCTCCACTGCACCACAAGCTTCTCATCTCACCACAGACAATCGTCTAACCTCTGCTGAGAGACTCTGGAGAATCAAGGAAGGGTTGTGCAAATATTGCGGTGAGAAAGGACACTTCGCTGCTAATTGTCCGAATCGACAAAAGAACGCATCTGCTCGAGCAGCAGAAGTAGAAGTGGAAACTCCGGCTGATGAAATTCCGACTCCAGAGGAGTTGGAAAATTAGTTAGCAGTCCCGGATACTCTGTGGACGTCCGGGATTGCGTTAAGCCCAAGTCCACACTTGAGGTAACTCTTAACGCTGCCGCTCTTAATAGACCCAACGGCCTGTACATTACTTTGACTTCCGATCTCGTTTCTGCTTCTACCGTAGTTTTCAAAGGACTTGTAGACTCCGGTTCTTCTCATGGCTTCATCGATTCAATATTTGTAGACACACATGCAATTCCGACTCGTAGTATTCCTGCAGTAACACTACGCTTTCTCGATGGTACTTCTCCGTCCATTTTAACTCGTTCCGTCTCCCTTCCGGTCCGTTTCCCATCTGGAGAGGTTGTTGACTGAGAATTTCTCGTCACACTTTTGGATTCCAAGTGCGTTATAGTCCTGGGATACGATTTCCTTGTCCAACACAATCCGTTGATTGACTGGCCACAAGGAATACTTCAATTCTGTCCTAACGACCCTGCTATCCTCCGGGTACCCTCCGATTCCTCCAAATCTCTGCCAGACACCCTACTCCGCTCCACCGGTGTTGAGCAGGTCCCTATTCCGAGTAGTGTTGCTGACTCTGGAGTAGAACTCCCTTTTCCAGACATTCCTCGAACACCGACTCCTACTCCTCCGGCTCCTAAAATCGACATCTCCCTCATCAACGGAGCAGCTTTCAGAAGAGCCATCGCTCAACTAGGAGCTGTTCAATTCTCCCTTCAACTCCGCGATATTACCTGCTGCGCAGCAAAGGTCACTGTACCTGATTCCGATCATCTCCGACAATCCAGGGTTCCAGAAGAGTATCATGACTTCGCTGATGTCTTTTCAGAAGGTCTAGCGGACCAACTCCCTCCGCATCGACCATACGATCTCAAGATCGACATCGAAGAAGGCTCTACCCCACCATTCGGCAGAGTGTATCAACTATCTCCGGATGAGATGCTCGCACTCTGAGAATTCATCGATGAGAATCTCAAGACAGGTTTCATCCGACCTTCCCGTTCTCCCGCCAGAGCTCCAGTCTTCTTTGTCAAGAAGAAGAACGGATCACTCCGTCTCTGCGTCGACTATCGTGGCCTCAACAAAATCACGAAGAAAAACCGGTATCCTATTCCGCTCGTTGCTGATCTTCTAGATGCTCCGGCTAAGGCACGGTATTATACCAAACTCGACCTCCGGCATGCCTACCACCTAGTCCGGATCGCCGAAGGTGACGAGTGGAAAACCGCATTTCGGACTCGTTGGGGTTCCTTCGAATTCCAAGTCATTCCTTTCGGACTTTGCAATGCTCCCTCCACCTGGCAACAATTCATCAATGAAGTACTGGCGGACCTCCTTGATGTGTGCGTTGTCGTATACCTAGATGACATACTGATCTACTCCGACAACATGCACGATCACAAGAGACATGTCCAAGAAGTACTTCGCCGTCTCCGAAAGAACCGCTTGTTCTGCAGTCCGGAGAAATGTGAATTCCATGTCCAAACCACTGAATACCTAGGATTCATTCTCTTTCCGTCCGGCCTCGCCATGGACACCAAGAAAATTCAGACTATCCTCGATTGGCCTACACCTCGCAAGGTCAAAGATATCCAAGCCTTCCTCGGCTTTTGTAATTTCTACCGACGTTTCATTGAACACTATTCAAACACCGTAATTCTGCTCACTAGATTAACACACAAGAATACTCCCTGGAATTTCAATTCCGACTGCCAAGAATCATTCCAGAAACTCAAGGACGCATTCCGCTCTGCTCCGGTCCTATCTCATTTCGTTCCAGGACACCCACTCATCATTGAAACCGACGCTTCCGATTACGCTCTTGCTGCTATTCTCTCCATTCAAGCTGAAGACGGAGAGATTCATCCAATCGCCTTTCACTCTCAGACCTTTGTCAGAGCGGAACTCAACTATGATACTCACGACAAAGAGTTACTAGCAATCTTTAACGCTTTCAAGCAATGGAGACACTATCTTGAAGGCTCACCACTTCCGATCGATGTTATCACCGACCATAAAAACATTGAGTATTTCTCCACCACTAAGGTCTTGACCCGTCGACAGGTCCGATGGTCTGAATACCTAAACCAATTCAATATCAAGATCTGGTTTCGTCCAGGTAAACTCGGAACTAAACTGGATTCCTTAACTCGTCGATGGGACGTGTACCTCAAAGACGGAGACAACTCTACCTTCGCCTCTGCCAACCCCGACAATCTCCGACCAGTCTTCGACAATGATCAACTATCTTCTTCTCTTCGGGCCACCCTTTTAGAAGAAGTAGTACTCCATGCCTCAGTAGTAGCTGACACGGATCAACTACATCAGGATTTCATCTCCGCTTATCCTGATGATCCTAAAACAATTGCAGGCCTCAATCTAGCTCAATTGGAGAATCCAGGACAATGGTCTATCGGAGAAGACTCCGGTCTTCTCTATCTCAACAATCGCATCTATGTCCCAAACTCTGATGAACTTAAACTTCGAGTCCTTCAACTTCTCCATGACCATGTCCTCTCTGGACATTTTGGTCAAAATCAAACTTTATCAAAGGTCCGTCAAGCCTATGTCTTCCCCGGACTTCGGACTTATGTCCGTGACTATGTCCGGTCCTGCACTACCTGTGGAAGAAACAAGGCTCCGAGACACAGACCCTATGGACTTCTCCGACCACTTCCTATTCCGCCACGACAATGGCACTCCATTTCCATGGATTTCATTACCGATCTTCCTCCGGTCAACAATTTCGATTCCATCCTTGTAATCGTTGACCGACTCTCCAAATACATCATTCTCATCCCAACCACCAAAGAAGTCACCTCCGAAGAACTCGCCAAACTTCTTCTCCTAAATGTTTTCGCCCACCACGGAGTTCCGGAACACATCACTTCCGATCGAGGATCCGTTTTCATCTCCCGATTCATGTTGGCTCTGGGTAAACTGCTTGATATTCAACTCCATTTCACCGCAGGTTATCATCCAGAAGCTGACGGACAAACTGAAAGGATGAATCAAACCTTGGAATAGTTTATTTGGACTTATTGCACTTACCAACAAGACAACTGGGATCAACTCCTGCCTTTAGCAGGGATAGCTCTCAATTCCGCCGAATCAGCAGTCACCGGAGTTACACCTTTTTTCGCCAATAAAGGTTTTCATCCAAGATTCGGTTACAACAACAACAAGGATGTCAACAGCAAACCAGCTTTGGATTTCGCAGTTACCCTTGATTCACTTTCTGAATTCCTACAGGCCCAACTAGTCCGTTCACAAGAAATCATGAAACGCAACGCTGATCGTCATCTCCGAGACGCTCCGGAGTTCAAGATCGGACAAAAGGCCTATGTCTCAGCGGAATTCATCAAGACCACTCGACCAACCAAAAAGTTTGCAGAAGTCCAATTCGGACCATTCGAAATTGTTGGTCGACCTAATCCAAACTCTGTCACACTCCGCCTCCCTTGCTACCTAGCCGGGATTCATCCTGTTTTTCCAGTATCCCAAGTCGAACCCTACATCCCCGTGGAGAATATTCCCAATTGAATTCCCGATCCTCCGCCTCCGGTCGAAGTAGAGGGTGAACTCGAATTTGAAGTCAGTGAAATCCTAGACTCCAAGACTGATCGCTGTTGTAGAGTTCCTATCCGCTACTATGTCCGATGGGCAGGATATGAAGGAACCGATGAGGAATTCTCCTGGGTAGGGGCAGACGACTTACAACATTCTCAGGAGTACATTGATGAATTCCATGAACGATATCCGAATAAACCCGGACCATGGATTCCTCCGTGAAGTCGAGAAACTTACGGCATCATACTCCGAATTACGGCATTTTTTGATCCGATAGCTCGTTGTTTCTGCTCTCGGAGTTTTCTCTTACAGCATCCCAAATCCGACTGCTGGACAATCCGATTCTTTCCAATTTTCCAAATCCAAGAAAAGGACAATTTATTTATAATACAACGGAGCCAGCTCCGACTATCTACTCTCCTCTGGTTCCTCCGGTTTTTTCCCACTTCCTCCCCCAGGCTTCAACTCATAATCCTTCCTCCTCATCTTTTTCCGACTCTGACTCCCTCCAGACTCCGATTCCTCCCTCTTCCGCTTCCTATCCAACTCCTCCTTCCACCCCGACAAAGTCGACTCCATATCAATAATCAACTTTGTCATCTTGGCGGATTGCCACCCCATCCTCTCCGTCAACTCCAGAATCCTTTCCATCGCCTCCGTTGATTTCTCTGCAGCCTCCCGAGTCTTCTTCTGCTCCGCTGACATTCCCTCCGCAAACTTCATAAACAATTCCGACAACCTATCATCGTCGGAAATGTAACGAGTTGTCATGACCAGATTGTCCAGCCACAACTCGGAATGTCTCCGCATTCGCGGAGTCAACGGAGTACTCAAACTCCGCTTTTCACCTCTGTCACCTTTCTCTGTTTCCTCCTCCGCCCTTTCCTTTCCCTTTCCTTTGTCCCGGACCTTCTCGCTCCCAGCCTCGGAAGTCAGAATCCGGGATTTGCTCGGAATCCTGTCCTCCCTCCAGGAACACTTCACCTTAGCCTTGATACAAGGCGCACACGCCTTGGCATGAGCTCCGGCCCCGGGCACACAACTCTCCACTATTCCACGACCCATGCATTGGCCGCAGGGGTCTATTGAAAAAATCAGCAATAATATTAGAAAAAGGAACTTGGACTCACCTTTCAACAAACCTCCGATCCACCGACTCCGCATCATCTCCTCCTTATTCAACCCCATCTCCGGGGGCACTGTCTTTCTACTCTGGCTAGGACCGGAATTCTTCCCCTTTCCCTCCACCTTCTCTGTTTCCTTCTGCCTATCCTCTTCTTCCTTCTTCTTCTTCTCCAAGTCCTTTCTCTCCTGCTCCTTCCGATCCAACTCCTCCTTCTCCAACCTCTTCCTCTCCTTCTCGTCCCGCTTCTCCTGTCTCCGCTTCTCCTTCCGAAGCCTCTCCTCTTCTGCCCTCCGAGTTTGCTCCAACTCTGCCGCAGTCCGCAACTCAGCCATCTTCTTCTCCTTCTCCGCCACCTGCTGTTTCTCCACCTCCAACTCTGCCACCTCCTTTTCATACGCCAATTGCGCCAGAGTTTTCACCACGGATTGAGGGACTTCCTCTTCAGAATCGCTGGATGAGTTGGAGGGCGACATGAGCAAAAGTTGACAAGTGCAAATTTCCGGGCTCCTCTTATACCTGCCAACTATTTTTGGCACAATCAGGTGATTAGAACATTCAAGAACATTCTAACAAGTCCGTCGGGGCTCCGGACCTAAAAGGGGGGCACTGTTACGCGCCGTGCCAGTACTCCGCATCTCCACTCCCAAAGTCGCAGCCTTATGGCCTTGCACAAATCTCAAGGGGTTTTCCGCTATGAAGTCTTCTGAGCGTTTCCCCTTCAACTCCTTACATACTCCGGTCCTGTTCCAGACCTCCGGATCACGGCCCGGCGCTCCACCAAACTCCTGACACTGAAGTCATCACCGAATCACATTCCATACATGTTTCTTGAACCCATGACCTTCTTGTATTTATTCTGTTAACTCCGATTACCTCCACTTGTAAATACCTTTGTTTTCTCGCTTAGACTCCTTACTCTGTGTACTCCTTACAACTCCGGTCCAGTAGTATTTAAGCTACAACTCAAATCCGCTGTACCTTAGACAGAAAATCTATCTATCCAAATCCTCTGCTTGAAAGTCTTTGCTCCGCTCGCCTTCCCAGCCTCCGGACCAACAAACCTCTTTCCGGACTCGACTAGGTACTAGGCCGGATCTCTGTCGGTTACTCCGATGAAGTTCCGGACCGAACCCTAAAGGTCAAACCAACAAGTCCGCATCCGTACGAACCCCAGTTCTCAGAGTTCATCGGACTTACAAATAGGGGCACATCGGACATAGAGGCGCGTTACCAATAGTCTCGCGGAAGTGCCCTCCCAGTCTGCACGTTCCTGATACTTGGTCGAGCTCAAAACAGAAAGCCACTGCGCTTTCCTCTACCGAAGCGGAATACATGGCTATAACTCATGCTGCTAAGGAAGCTCTCTGGATCCAGCTCTTCTGTCGTTCCCTTCAACTGCCCTTTCCACATCCGTTGAATCTCCTTTCTGACAATGAGAGTGCTATCAGTATCACCAAGTCGAACACCATCTCCAGTCGTGCTAAACACATCGATATTCGTTATCACTTCATTTGGGACCATGTGGCACAAGGAGTATTTCATATGCATTGGGTCCCTACTGAGGACATGGCGGCCGACATTTTCACAAAGCCCTTGCCGCTTCCGCTCCACCGTCGTCACTCTCTCGCCCTCGGGCTCTCTCCTAATCCATCTGTGATTTCTTCCTCTTTGTCTGGTGAAGTCTTCTCATCAGTGACTCACCCTTGAGGGGGTGTGTTGGACTGGGTAGTTCGGGATAGCAAGGGGTTTATCACATGTCTCGAGACTTAGACTTTGCGATCTGTCGCACGTGACTCTTCAGTTGTTTTGACCACACTGAAGAGGTTCGTCGACCCGATCTTTTTTCTGCGATAGTTTTTTGACCTAGTATCTAGTCTGATTCCCTCGTGTATCGACTAGGTAATATTCAGTTGTTTTGACCACACTGAAGAGTCTGATTCCCTCGTGTATCGACTAGATTGTTGGTCTCTGTCTCACACTGACCATTGCCCCGCTCTCGAGATATCGCCGGCCAACAGTTCCAAGTATAATAACGACACAATGGCACTGGAGAACCCTTTCCCCAAGCCTCCTGCTAGAGACCATCCAAGTGAGTACTTGCATGCACGATGTCGATTTGTTTCGGTGGCAAATTGCTGCCGACACAATCAGGGTGAGCTAATGAACTTCAACTATGAGTAATATTAATATTGTCGGTCAGGTCTCATAGTCTAGCATCGCTTGATGCATGTTTCCAACAAAAACACAACAAACAGTTATGTGACCCACCTCGTGAACATCCGAAATTGTTGTTTGTTGATGAGAAGCTGGTTGACCGAATGGAGGCTTATGTTGAGAGTATTCGCCCGCAGTCTTCCCAATCTGACAAGGGGTCCAAGTCAAAGGATCGTGTATCCCAGGACGAAGAGGAGGATTGCTTTGAACACAATGATATGAAGGTCCCTCGCTCTGTGCTTGATGCTTGCAACAACTCGTTTGTAGCAGCTGACAAGGCATGAGAGAAGGCCAGCACCAAATTTTTCGATGTGACAGGCCTGATGGCCTTAATCTGTCAGCACGACCGTGTTCTCTGGTTGGTGAACATGAAGTCGGCTGGTGAAAAACAGGCTTATGCTTTGGTTCTGGTGGAATTATTCTTTCAACATGTTTCCCATTGGTGGAAATTGGGCCTCCTCTATGATATTGTTTGTGTCCTCCATCGAAGCTGCCTAAAGTGGGGGTTTTTAGCTCGATATCTTGACTGGCTAAAATTCACTGTCTCTGTATTTCACGCATTCGGTCATGGATGGCCTTGTCAGTTGATCTATCACCCTCAAAAATGCGCCGGCTTTGGCTTCTGTGATGGAGAGGGGTGTGAACGATGTTGGAAGTCTATACGTTTCTTGATTGCATATTTACAGGTTTGTGGGATAAGTTGGGACTTTTTGTTTTATTTTTATTATGACCGACTGAACCTTTCACAGTATCATCTCCGTATATATACCCTCAATGCTGGACTTCATCATCTCATGGACAAAAATCTTAAACGTGCTGGCCAATGGCTCTTCCAAAAAACACAAAAGTGCAACGAACGTGGTTACAAGGTGTCTGCGGACCTGGCAGCGTGCGGTATTGATATAGAAACGCTACAAGAGCAGTGGCACTTACAGGTGAAAGCTCAGACACAACCATTACCTAGTAAGTCGTACTCTAATTGCTGTATGCAGTCCTGAGTTAATTATTGTCTAGAGCAATCTAAAACAAAAGGGAACAGCGCTGTTCAAGATGCAAAGCATTTATGATTGTCTCGAGACACAATCTGTTCCCAAATACGGAATCTTCAAGATGTTATCGCAGATCCGACTTCAGCTGACTACGAAGTTACCATAGCACAATCCAACCTAAAGAAAGATGAAGAGCAGCTTACAAGGATTATGGCCCTTGTGAAGACCAAGGAACGTGCACTTGGAATTGATGGGTGATGAGCACTTGACCGCCTCATGAACAACCCATATATCAATGATAGAATGAATGTGCGAGCCCTCAAAATTTGTATTCGCCAAAAATTGACATCTCGCAAATTTGAGCGAGACAGGATTGAAAGGCATCTTCGGGGTCAAATGAATGGTAAGCTTTATATGATTATCTTATAATACTGACTTCTTTTAGATTCAAAACAACAGTTACATGCTCATACTGAGTCAGCAGTCAAAAGATGCAATCCTGGTATTCAAAACCTGGCACGGAAATACAATAAACTTGTCGACAATATTATCAGCCACATTGAGGAAAAGAGAGCACCAAGAAAGTCAGTTCGTCCAACCTACATTAAAATGGACAAACTTTTCTCTCTTGATGTGGATGATGATATCTGGCAAGACATTGGGCTCACTGAAACTGATGGGTCCACAGATCCCCCACTATGGCTATGCGACAAAGAGGCTCAGACAGGTATTAGGGCAATGCTTGAATTGGATCGCTATTTGGAGGAAGAACCGCGATTACTATTAGAGCATCGGTCATTACAAGAGTGGTTTGCTGAAGAATGGACAATTGTAAAGTGGGCGATTGAGGCTGCAGGTAAGCTTGAGGATATGATATTTTCAAATCTATCACTGATCCTATTTAGATGATAGCTCGGGGTTATTGTACCAACTCCAATCTCGCCAGCAGAAACTACTTCGGCTCTGTGCAGGGTGGCAAAAGCCACTTGAGTCTCTTCCTGTCAGACCTGAGCCCCTTGTGCCATGGGGACCATCAGAAGCTGAGTTTTTAGCAGCACAGGTGAATGCAGTTATGCCAGCAGTTGCACATCATGAGGATGAAGATGATGATGACTTGATAGTTGAGGATGAAGAAGAAGCGGGGCTTGCAGAGACTCTGGAAGCTTTAGATCTTGCTGATGGATTTGAAACTGATATAGAAGACAACTTATGATTAGTAGACAATAAATTGATATTTGATAATTCCAACTTAAGAATGATGACTTATGCATTGAATATTCACTTGGTAAAATTGAGCTACCTTGGGGCAGACCAACTCTTTAGTATGAGGCTGGCTTGGTCAGACCACTGAACTTATTATCTCCTGTGGTCGGACCACTTCTGTAGTCTAGGAAAAGTGGTCTGGCCACATGGGAGTACCAGGTGCAGGGCTGTACCAGATGGTTGGACCACTTTTGTAGTCTAGGAAAAGTGGTCTGGCCACATGGGAGTACCAGGGTCAGGGCCATACCAAGTGGTCAGACCACTGCATAAGGTCAGACCACTGCTCAAAATCAACTACTATTGGGCGGACCACACGGTCCGACCATAGCCTAAGATGGCTGGACCACCACCCTGGGGTTGGGACAGTGGTCTTAAGACCACCTTAGGATAGTTAATCCCCATGAAGAATCTATCCTAAGGTGGTGTGGTCTAGTGGCAGCCTGAAGTGAGAGTGGGATGGGTGGGAAGAAGGGCTTGTTGAGAGTATACTGATTCTGAAGATGATTGGTTTTGGGATGTGTATGCCTCTGAGACAAGTTTGTCTACTTCTGATGTTCTTCCAGATGGTCTGCTTGGTAAATGCATTGGAAGTGTGGTTTCTCATGGGGGTCATCCTGTTATGCCAGTTAAGGGACCTAGATGATGATGGAGTTATGATGGGCTGGAGCATGAGATTGAGGTGAATTGAGGACACAGCAAGGTGATGACTTATTTTATTGCTATCATTTCATTCAGCCATTCACTCATTCAAAGCAATGCATTTGGATCATATTCTAGGGTTGCAGTTAAATTTGAATAGACTCTTTTGTTTTTAGGTTTCTTGTGAATGATGTGGTCACCTGCCCAACTTGTTTAACTGTAAGCACAGCTTTTTCTGCAACAGATTCACTTAAGTAACATCACATCAACAAGTGGTCAATCTTGAGATAATATACATATTCCTCCCTTCACAGCTAATTCCCAGCTTAAGCAGATCACATTCCTTGTTCCTTCTGCAGGGTAACCCCTTCCTTGCTCTCCTCCCTGAAGGTCTGAGGGATAGCTGCAGACTCTATCAGTAGAGCTGCTTATTCCAGGAAGAAACATACAGGGGCAAGCTTTAGAAAGAAGTTCAACCCATTCCATAGTAGGTGAAGGAAATTGAGAAAGAATGGATTCAATCTTGTGTTGTGTGTCTTGCTGTAGATATAAAATCACAGCTTGGTTGACTGCAGCTTGAGTTTCAACACCAAATGCCCAGATCAGAGTTGCACACTCAGTGAGAACAATGGTAGCTGTGAATTGTTGTATGGTCAGGAGAGAAAGGAGGATAAAAATGTACCAGCTGTGACTAGTGGAACATTTTGGTGAAGTGATTGTGGAATGACCTCAGCAAATATAAATTGAAATCATGATAAAAGTTAGTGTACATACTTCTTTGACAGAAATCATGATAGATTGAATAGTTTGTTTCTATATAGTTTGGGCTTTCAGATCTGAGCATTTGGAGGGTGACAGACTCACATCCTACACAACAGCAATGGGAATGGGAATGGCAGTCAAGAGCTGAGCATTTGGAGGGTGACACACTCACTTTCTACAAAACAGCAATAGGAATGGCAGTCAGGAGCTGAGCATTTGGAGGGTGACACACTCACTTCCTACACAACAGCAATGGCAATGGCAGTCAGGACCTGAGCATGTGGAGGGTCACACTCACAAGCTACACAACAGCAATGGCAGTCAGCAGCTGAGCATTTGGGGGTGACACACTCACAAGCTACATAACAGCAATGGTTATGGCAGTCAGCAGCTGAGCATTTCAAGGGTGACACACTCACAAACTACACAACAGCAATGGCAATGGCAGTCAGCAGCTGAGCATTTCAAAGGAGACAGACTCACTTTCTACACAATGGGAATGGCAGTCAGCAGCTGAGCATTTGGAGGGTGACAAACTCACTTTCTACACAACAGCAATGGCAGTCAGGAACTGAGCATTTGAATGGTGACAGACTGACATACTACATGGAATGGCAGTCAGGAGGTGAGCATTTAGAGGGTGGCAGGCTTACAAACTACACAACAGCAATTGGAATGGCAGTTGGGAGCTGAGCATTTGGAGAGTGACAGACTCACTTTCTACACAACAGTGATGGGAATGACAGTCAGGAGCTGAGCATCTGGAGAGTGACAGACTCACTTTCTACAGAAAAGCAATGACAGTCAAGAGCCGAGCATTTGGAGGGTGACAGACCCACTTTCTACACAACCACAATGGCAATGATAGTCAGGAGCTGAGCATTTGAAGGGTGACAGACTCACTTCCTACAAAACAACAATGGCAATGGCAGTCAGGAGCTGAGCATTTGGAGGGTGACACACTCACATCCTACACAACAGCAATGGGAATGGCAGTTAGGAACTGAGCATTTGGAGGGTGACACACTCACATGCTATACAACAGCAATGGGAATGGGAATGGGAATGGCAGTCAGGAGCTGAGTATTTGGAGGGTGACACACTCACAAACTACACAACAGCAATGGCAATGGCAATGGCAGTCAGGAGCTGAGCATTTGGAGGGCGACACACTCACATCCTACACAACAGCAATGGGAATGGCAGTCAAGAGCTAGGTGACAAACTCACATCCTACATAACCACAATGGGAATGGCAGTCAGGACCTGAGTATTTGGAGGGTGACACACTCACAAACTACACAACAGCAATGGGAATGGTAGTCAGGACCTGAGCATTTGGAGGGTGACACACTCACAAACTACACAACAGAAATGGGAATGGCAATCAGGACCTGAGCATTTGGAGGGTGACACACTTACATCCTACACAACAGCAATGGGAATGGCAGTCAGGAGCTGAGCTTTTGGAGGGTGACACACTCACTTCCTACACAACAGCAATGGGAATGGCAGAGCATGTGCAGGATGACAGACTCACTTCCTACACAACAGCAATAGGAATGGCAGTTAGGATCTGAGCATTTGGAGTGACACACTCACTTCCTACACAACAGCAATTGGAATGGCTGAGCATTTGCAGGGTGACAGACTCACAAGCTACACAACAGCAGGAATGGCAGTCAGGAGCTGAGCATTTCAAGGGTGACATACTCACTTTCTACACAACAGCAATCAGTCAGGAGCTGAGCATTTGGAGGGAAACAGACTCACTTTCTACACAACATCAATGGGAATGGCAGTCAGGAGCTGAGCATTTGGAGGGTGACAGACCCACTTTCTAATGGTAGTCAGGAGCTGAGCATTTGGAGGTTGACACACTCACATACTACACAACAGCAATAGGAATGACAGTCAGGAGCTGAGCATTTAGAGGGTGACACACTCACATACTACACAACAGCAATGGGAATGGCAGTCAGGAGCCAAGCATTTAGAGGGTGACACACTCACTTTCTATGGGAATGGCAGTCAGGAGCTGAGCATTTGGAGGGTGACACACTCACTTTCTACACAACAGCAATGGCAATGGCAATCAGGAGCTGAGCATTTGGAGGGCAACACACTCACTTTCTACACAACCACAATGACAATGGCAGTCAGGAGCTGAGCATTTGGAGGGTGACACACTCACTTCCTACACAACAGCAATGGCAATGGCAGTTCGAAGCTGAGCATTTGGAGGGTGACACACTCACAAACTGCACAACAGGAATGGCAGTTGGGAGCTGAGCATTTGGAGGGTGACACACTCACAAACTACACAACAGCAATGGCAATAGCAGTCAGGAGCTGAGCATTTGGAGGATGACACACTCACAAACTACACAACAGCAATGTCATGAGCTGAGCATTTGGACAGCAACAGACTCACAAGCTACACAACAGCAATGGCAATGGCAGTCAGGAGCTGAGCATTTACAGGGTGACAGACTCGCTTTCTACACAACAGCAATGGGAATGGCAGTCAGGAGCTGAGCATTTAGAGGGTGACAGACTCACCAGCTACACAACAGCAATGGGAATGGTAGTTAGAAGCTGAGTATTTGGAGGGTGACAGACTCACATCCTACACAACAGCAATGGGAATGGCAGTCAGGAGCTGAGCATTTAGAGGGTGACAGACTCACTTTCTACACAACAGCAATGGGAATGGCAGTCAAGAGCTGAGCATTTGAAGGGTGACAAACTCACTTCCTATGCAACAGCAATGGGAATGGTAGTCCATTTGGAGGGTGACAGACTCACAAGCTACACAACAGCAATGGGAATAGCAGTCAGGAGTGAGGGTAACAGACTCACATACTACAGCAATAGCACTCATAGTCAGGAGCGAATTACCTGAAGAGTGGCAAACTCACCAACTAATGGCAGTGGCAAATATAGCAAATATTATTAGTAGATAGATTTGAAGTTCCTCAGAACTTACTAGCTGATGTTCCATATCTTTTAGTTACTGAAAAGCATGAATAACTTGAACTTACCCATGGAAAACCTCTTATACAATGTTCAATGATTGTCTGCATTTGGTCATTGCCCCTTTTGGCCTCTATGGTATTTATGTCAGCACAAATCCTGTGTTTTTTAGTTTGTAAGGTATGATCCATATTACAGCACCTTCTCACCTTTTGACAATGAATTCTCTACTTAATTCAAGGTTTTGACGCTGGACTGCCAAAAGCATCACCGCTACTGCATTAGGTGATAAGGACTCCATTGTCTTTGAGATGAGTTCTTTGCACAATGCAGTAGGGTTGTTCATTCCTTTAGGCAACCATGAGAGTTGTATACAATATAGCAATGATAAACTGATTCTCACTTTCAAGTTTTATCACAGCCAAAGATCCTGGCACATCCTTGCAATATATCTCTTTGAACCTCTTCTCACACTCAGCATTTGTGGCTTCTTCACTAGCCTCCATTCCCTTATCTTCTAAATCAAGCTTCACATTGTCTTGAAAATCCTCATATTTTGTGAACACAACAATAACCGGTACTGTAGTCATGCTTCACTGGCAGGCTCAATGGTTGATAATCAATACATACCATTTCTGTTGCTGATCTCAGTGAGGAATTTGGTTTCCAACTCTGGCCGATTAGAGTCCATTGAAATGCAATACCTGTGTGAAAACACAGTCAACTCTACCTTGATTAAGAGAAAACAGAAAAACACACCATATAGCATGTAAGCGGTTCTGCAATTTTTTTTCGTGTGATTGTTCATGAATAAAATTCTGGATGATTTCAAGCTCATCTGCTCTGCCAGCCTCAAATCCACGAGAGTCATGGAAGATGTAGCCATTATGATTTGAGAATATGATTTCATCGCTGACTTTGTGATCCCCACGCTAGTACATTGATTAGTTAGCCTTGAGGTCATGATTGCTGGAATCCCAAACCTCCGATGTAACACCTAGCTCAGACTGTAGAGTGTACAAGTGAGAGAAAGAATACCAAGCTACTGTACTCACAAGTTCCTCGCCATTACGGTAGATCTTCGGACTGTCTGTTGTGTTGCAAACTCTTTGAAGAATGGTTGTCTTCCCTGCATTAGCCCTTCCGATAATCAAGACACGAAAATCAATTTTGGGGAGGCGACGGCTGAAGTTATCCATGAGCAAGTACGAGAGCAAGAGTATGGTCAAAGACAAGAGTAAGGACGCCTCATGTACCACATTGCCGCATCTCAGATTTCGATACGAGCCTGGTCATCGATTTACATATAGGGTATGTCCTTGTGAAGAGCGAACTGCTTCTATGTGGCATCTGCAACATGTGCCTGACCGCCTGACCGTACGGCTGACATCCAGAATGAAAATGACCACGGTTCCAATGTTTCGTTCACATCAGTGCCTCGAATAGGCACAATCCTCTTTAGCAACGCATGGAGTTGCGATGAAAAACATTGGCGCTATACCATTATCCCGATCAATCGCGAGTCACCTCCAACTTCGGTCTTGCCTGCGTGAATTACATGGAATGAACATCTTATAGATAGGATATGTAAGCGATACAGATCGTTGAACGTACCAACACCTATCCACTACAATGCTTCCCTTCTTTAGACGAGAATCATGACCTCAACATTGTCGGTGCCATCCCGTATGCGACTCACTTGTATGTAGTACTGAGTGAATAAACTAGCGGAAGCGTCAAGCCTAGTGAGCAAAGCAAAAAATAACATACAGATCGAGGATGATCGGTTTTCGATACAGCCTGAGGCCTGAGGCCTGAAGATACATCAATTGAGATCTTCATCTCATAGCCTGGAGGTCAGAGGAGTCTTCATCGACTCGTATCACTCACTAATGACACGCGGGATCAAGAGATTAGCAACGATTGCTGGCGACAGTCTCAACTTGAAATGACAACTCGGAGCGATGTTGAGAGACGTTAGAGACGTTCGAGACAGGTACACACCGGTCCTCATTGCTCAACATACCTTTTCATGGCCTGTACTTTTCTACCATCTACACACGCGAGGGGAAAACAGAAAGAGGACGTTCGCTTATAGGTCAAATGTCCGTGCAACACCATCGATAGTACGCACCTGGAGATATCGGAGCGAGCCCGATGGCTAGCGGAGAGTTAGGACTGGTCTGCGAATGCTCGCCGGCCAGTTAGTTATACAGAGGCATGGCGGTCCACCGCTGAAGATATACCTGTTCGTCCTGATATCATTAAATATGCCAACTTTACCTAGTCAATTCAAGTCGGATGTCCGTACACGTCCACAGTTTCATGGAGCGGTCGAGCGCATAAGTAACAACAAGACGCTCAGATTGCTGAAGACAATCGAATGGATACTGGCGTAAGGACCTCGCGTGAGAATTATTACAAGAATCGGAACTTTGCTGCTTTGTCATCACGTCTGCCGATTGTCCAGTAATATACTCTGCCTATGCAAGCTGGCAAAGTCCATCGGACTTCTTCGGACTTTCCAATGAAGGTCGCTGTACTTCGCTGAGGTACACTGAAGGACGCCGAAGTCCTCTGGACTTCAGCAGTTAGGTTAGGTTAGGTTAGGTTAGGTGGTTAGGGTGGTTAGGATGCCGCGAAGCAGCGGTTAGCAGGTTAGGGTTGGTTAGAGTTGGGTCAGTATATTATATTTGAGGCCACGAATGCGGCCGACTACAATTTGAATTAATTGAACTGCAGTGGAGTTCACTAGACTTCAACAGAGTTCGACGAACTACAGTGAACTCCAATCTGAATCTTTGCCAGGCCTCTACTCTCAAATTCAACAAAAATCTATAGAAAAAGTTCCAGACTCTGCTGGAGTACAGTGTAGTACACCAGACTCCATTGTATGCCCATTCATATAAATCAATGCTTTCTATGGTCCTACATAGTACAGTGACATACAACATAGTATGGTGACCCTCATTGTAGTGTGACGTACGCTGGTGTACAGCAATGTACACCGAAGTACGCCACTGAACTTGCTGGGGCGGGGTATATAACTCCGATTGTCTGCCGACTAACAGACCTGGGCAGGAGAAATCCGCGCTGCCACTCATAGGCAAGTAAAAACGGAGAACGACTTGTGCTGAGGCCATCAAATTATCCCTGACTGCCACTGGTATGCATTATCTCTCATCGTTCTTCACCGTTCTCAACCCGCATGAACAGGCTTGCTTCGCGAAGCATCATCCAACTTTCCTTCAATTCAGTAACTGACAAGCGCCACCCTCACTCATGACCTAGTAGTACACGTTCGTGCCAAGGTGAAGAGTCTTAATTTGGTCTCTTATCGATTCGGACCACATGTCAGTCTGTAAACTTAGCATGGCGTGGACTTCCTGCGGCTTTGTTCCTTTCCAAATTCCTCACAAATGAATCAAGACGGAGCTGATTCGACTGTCGAAGACATCCTTGCGAAAAATGATCTGGACCCTCCTGAGGAATGGCAAGGTGGATAGCTCTTCTGCCTCTATGGACAGCTGCTGACTCTCTTAGAGTTGCAAAAGGATACCCCTGTATTTGTCCAACCGCTATTCCTCCCTGTCGACACTTCATTTTCGAAGCAGCTGTAGCCCTGGCCTATACGAATTAGAGTACGCGATACGAACAAAATCGAATGAATTATGCTTGTGTGTCCTAGTAGGTCTTGTTTTAGCTAACATATCACACAGTCGAGACGCATCCGTTTTCCAGGCGTCTCAGATTCTAGGTCCGATGGACTCGACTGCGACCACGGCTGCGCTGGCTCTAACGTCATACAGACATTTCCGTCATATGCTCTCCATCTCTTGCTTTATCTGCCGCCGTCTAAACTAACCCCACTCGTTCCACAGACTCGGTTCCTACCGCCGGCTGCTCCCTTCATACTCTGCCGGTCCAAAGCTTGCTCTGTATCTCGAACCAGTCCTTTGCAACTTGGTCTTGAAGTATCAACACATGAATATGCTCATCTTGTACGATGCTGTCGGTACCTTAGCTGATGCAGTAGACCGCTCACTCGGGCTTGCGGATCCGACTTACATCGAAATCCTTATGCCTCCCTTAACTGCGCGTATTGGAGGAAGCTTTTTTGAACTATCCTTTTTCTGTTTTTAACGTATTTCAATGTCTTGCGTCGGTGACAAGGGGAGAAGTCCGAAAGCAAACGTAGGACGTTGTCCTGTAATCTATGACTTTCCCCGTTCTGTTCGACTGCCTCGTTGACTGCTGCTGCATTGTCGCTCTTCGTTTGGGTGCGTTGTTTAGTCTTTCTTTCTAAATTACTACTGATACGTGTATTCAAATATTCTCGTAACATCCAATCTGAATGCGAATAGCTAAGTAATCTGTCTACGCAACTGGACGCTCCCACCTGCCGCCTCCTGCCGTTACCCCAGAATCAAAGCATCGGAATGTTCCTGGACATCTCCACCTCTGTGGGGATGTCACGGAACTTAGTGGCGCGACGCGTTTTTCCTGATGTGTTGTTGCATTACTGCATTAAGAGTGCTTATGTACGTATAGGCTTCCATTCCCTAACCTAGAAACTAACAAGCTTTGTATCTCATACTTGTATTAAGTTGATTCGGCCTAAGTAAGCAAACGTTGCTTCCTCACCCACAAAATGTGGACAGTACATCAATATGTTGTCGTTGCCCGACTTGAACTGCCCTTTGCCTTAGCTAGAGCGAAACAGCCTGAGGATAGGCCCGCGGCCTTTCTTGAACTCTATGAGAACGTCAACGAGATGAAGGTGCCATCTGGCACACGACTCTGTTCTGT